>JAHDVF020000332.1:0-231151 GCA_022606425.2 Lepidostoma basale | reverse complement strand
GATTTGGGATTTTAGGAAGAAATTTGCCTCAAGATAAACACCAAGAGGCTTTGTGGAGTTTTTGGGAACGATTTCATTGTCGGCTGTTGAAATTGAAGATTGATCAATAAGATGTTGACACTTTGCGAAAAAAGTCCAGAGAAGTTCCGTTTTGAACGGATTTAGTTTAAGTTTGTTTGATGCCATCCATTTATTGGCATCAAAAACTCTTGTTTGACTTTTTATACACTTGGCACCTTTGTAATACCCAGCCTTCAGTTTTAATAGTTAATAATTTATCGTAGTGTTTCGGCCAAAACAATGGACTATTTAAACATTGTTTTGAGTAATTTTCTTTCTCCGGTCCTGCCCTGATCCGCTCGCCGTCACGGAAAATACATTTATGAATTCTCCGTACAAAATCACGAGACGAGGCTTACTGCCAATGTCATCTGTCAGGCCGAACGGGAAGAAGAAAAGGCAGGAACAGGCGTGGTGCTGCAGACAATTCGGGCATAACCTGTAATAATAGTTGTCTCATTTTTACGAGGTGAAAGGAGCGATATCAAAAATTCTACGACATTCGTATTTTCTAAATGTTACTAAATTCCAAGAAATTTGATCTTTTGGACGTTTATTGAAAAAAAAAAATGGGAACATTTTGTTTTATTCAATGTAATACGTTAAAATATTCTTAAATCTTTTTCTTCCTCTTTGCTATAGGACCAATGCGATCTGTTCTCCAAAGGGTTGATCCTCGTGTGAAAAGGATTCCCAGAGGTGTCTTTCCATCTTTTAAAATTAAATAAAATAATATTAAAAATATTTGTGAAATGTATACTATATAAAGTATATTATAACTAACTAACCATCACGCCGTCTCCCCGAAAGGGTAGGCAGGAAGAATGGACTGTCACACTTTAACCGATGCGGCACTCCATCCTTCTCTTTTCGCCCCGCGGGAGACGCGGTGTGATGGGTTGCGAACCTCATCGCCACCAATAGGCATCTCCCGCAAATATATTATATATATACTATATAAAGTATATATATAAAGTAGTTTGCTAAATGCTAAACAATCATTATCCATAGATGGCGTTAGTGGGTGGATTGTATAGATTGATCTTAAAAAATTAATTAGTACAATCAAATCTACATAGATGGCTGACTGGAACTGACACGTGAAGATAGGTATGGATTTGGAGTATATATACAACTTCCAAAAATGTATCATGCATGATCATAATAACAATGGTGGAATGGGGAATGTTGTAATTACATAAAAGCGTGCGCTTAACCCAACCAATGACAGGTCATAAGTCCTGTAAACACCTTGATCATCCATATTCAGTTTCCAGTTTGCGTCTTCGTCTCTATTGAGATACAATTAAAAATTAAAATAATATTTTTCTTCTTCTTCTTGTGTCCTGGCAGGTCTCCCTAACGTTGACTATCACCCTTGAGTTCATAGTGATGACCTGGGGGAAAATATCTAGAGTGTTATCCCCTTGCCTTCTCTGGAGAATTTTCTGTCAGGGTTATCTTCCCTTAGCTGGGTGTATCAAGTTTAATGGCGCTAGAAGCTCGCCATTCGTCCTCTTTCTATCTGCGATGGCACTAAGTAATATGTGCCACATTGTCCGGGGTTCGCGGGGTCTTTAAAAGACCACTCCTAGACGCTAGAGAGTTGGAATTGATAGTAGTGTTGCTGTTGTAAATACACCGTGGCGCCTTACGACATTTTGTAGAGGCATACTTTCTAGCAAAACATACCCCATCGTAGCCCTTCTACCCTTTTGAACCCCATAATAATAATGCGCTTGTAATTTTTTTAATTAAACATCAACCGGTTTCGCTCCCGCCGAAGCTTCGTCAGGGTAAGATAATATTTTCCAGCATCAGTTATCCCGTTACCCTAGCGAAGCTCCGGCGGGAGCGAAACCGGTTGGTGTTTATAACGATTAAAGAGGTTATATACAAATTCTATAAGTGTATTATTATTATATATAATAACGTCACACCACAAATTAAGTGCTTCATACGATAGTTTAAATCAAGTCAGTTTATTTTATTTTATTTTAGACATTACAAACAAAAATAATGTTTAATCCATCGTTTAAGAAAATGTAAAATATTATGTTTAGAGATGGTTCGACATTAGGGAGATAAGATACTCGCTAAAGTCAAGAGTATTTGAGTTCTGAACTTACTTTCACTAACATGAAAGACGCCAATATCCAATGAGACCGCGTTCAGCAGACTAATTGCTCTTCCCACCGGTGTCACCAGAGACAGGATGGTTCTGGCGGCCGATAGGTAAAACAATCTATCAGTGCCGGTAATATCTATCAGGGATAAAAAGACCAACATCCTCCAGAACGGCCTAGTTCTCAAAATATCCCTTGATTAATCTAAATAAATACTTTTAAGAGGTCTTCCACGAAGACAAAAGCCGTGAGGCTGATTATGTAGTGCAATATAATGGAGGCTAGCGGTATCCATTCTTTGAATATAACCATATAAGTCCCGCCTTCGACTTCCACAAGGATACTTCGATAATATTACATGGAAATTTGAGAACAGTTATTAGGAATAAACGAAAAATAGCTAATAATTATAGTACTTGGAAGAGAAACTCTTGCTCTCGATATATAATGATCCAAACCAGTGCAAACAGCAAAAATTTCGTTCAAAACACGAATAATTTTTCTCATTGCCATTGTACAAAGTTAAAAATATCCCAACTAGACGAAACTAGTGTTGAATATATTAAATAAATAAAAAAGAACAAAAGTGTTTTGATATACTGTGTGATATGTAAACAAAAGCGGTTGGCTTTTTGTGAGAACGATGTGGGAGCCGCACAGACTCATTGAAGTAGCCACAGTCATGCAGCGATACAACATTGGTCTGCTGGGCTTGAGCGAGACTAGGATGAATGGTTTTGGAGAGATCACAACTGTTGGCAATGCTACGCTTCTCTACTCGGGAAAGGAAGACCTGGAAGGTACGAAGGAATTTGGCGTTGGCTTTTTGATGAGCAGTGAATTTCGGAAATCTCTACTGGACTGGAGACCTGTCTCGGACAGAATCATTGTTGCAAGATTCCACTCTGCAGTTCGGAAAGTCTCTGTGGTACAGTGCTATGCCCCCACAAACATGTCCCAAGATAGCGATAAGGACAAATTCTACGACCAGCTTGCTACCACCCTGGCATCCATCAAGCGGCAGGATATTGTGATGATACTAGGAGACATTAATGCCCAGGTTGGCGCAGAGAATACGCACTTGGAACGCTTCATGGGTAAGCACGGCATGGGCACTAGGAACGATAACGGGCAGCGTTTTATTGACTTTTGCTCCGGACATGACCTGGCAATCGGAGGTACGATGTTTCCACATAGAGATTGCCACAAATATACATGGAACCATCCAAACGGAGTAAACAAAAACCAGATTGACCATATTGCCATAGCCTGCAAATGGAAAAGGTCTCTGCTCGATGTTAGGAACAAGAGAGGGGCTGACGTAGACTCTGATCACCATTTGGTGCTGGCAGAGTTGCGTCTAAAGCTGGCTGTCCCTAAATCTCTCTCAAAGAGGGTAACGAGACGTTTCGATGTGACCAAGCTGCGGGATGAAAACGTCCGAAATGAGTACCAGTTGGAACTCGCTAACAGGTTCAGTGCTCTCGACGTTGCGGATATGGATACACACGAGGCATGGGGTCAGATCTCAGAGGTTTTCTCGGATGTTAATGGCAGACTTTTGGGCCACAATACTAATAAGAAGAAGCCCTGGATGTCTGACGCCAGTTGAGCGACGGAATGAAATAAATCAGCAACTGCTGCAGGCACAGACTCGGGCAGAAAAGGAGACACTGCAGGAAGAACGTAAAGAATGTCGCAAATTTATAAAGCGACGCATCAGAGAGGACAAGCGCTTGTACATATCTAATTTGGCAAATCAAGCACAGTCTGCTGCAGCCCGGAAAAATTTTGGAGATGTGTACAAGATTACCAAGCAACTCTCTGGAGACGTTTTCTCGCATCGTGTTAATCGCCCTATTAGAGACAGGTTGGGAGTACCAATTGCCCCCTTAGACAAGCAGCTAGCTCGATAGCACGATCATTTTTCAGGCATCCTCAGCAATGTTCCAGACGCCGCAACTGCCCCACAAACGGAGGAACCCAATCAGCCCTTGCTGCAGATCGCTACTCACCCTCCTACGCAAACCGAAATAATGTCAGCAATCCGCTCTCTAAAGAACAATAAGGCTCCTGGCAGTGACGGGATTGTAGCTGAGATGCTCAAGGCAAGCGAGACCTCCTCAACGAGCATCCTGGCCCCTCTGTTGGAACGCATATGGATCTCAGAGAGGCTGCCACCCGCCTGGAAGGAAGGACTCATTGTAACAGTGCCCAAAAAGGGAGACCTGAGCAACTGTAACAACTGGAGGGGAATCACTATCCTTTCCGTGGTGACATAGATCCTTGCGAGAATTATACTGAGGAGAATGACTAGTGCACTCGAAGGAGGTATGCGAGAGGAACAGGCTGGCTTCCGAAGTGGCCGGTCTTGCGTTGAGCACATAAATACACTCCGCATCATAATTGAAGAGGCCTCTGAATGGCAGTACACCATGTACCTAACGTTCGTCGACTTTGAAAAGGCCTTCGATACATTATCGTGGACTTCAATCTGGTCAACTCTCATTCGCAGAGGAGTCCCACAGAAGATTGTGAATGTCATCAGGGCAATGTATGACGGTTGTTCTTGTCGTGTAGTGCACCAGGGCAAACTCTCCGAGGCCATCAAACTGAGTGCGGGAGTGCGACAGGGATGTCTACTATCACCCCTGCTCTTCATAGTGGTTCTGGAGGATGTGTTGCGCCGTTCTTTCGGCGGTCCCCGTGGCATTCCATGGATGCGTGATACCCAGTTGGAGGATCTGGATTATGCTGATGACCTCTGTTTGCTTTCGGTAAACCGGGTGGATGCGGAGCAGAAACCTTGTAGACTTCACGAGGAAGCGGCAAAAGTAGGTCTCAAGATTAACATGTCCAAGACAGTAGACCTACGAGTGTCCACAAATGACTCCACCCCAATCTTGCTCCACGGTGTCCCCCTTGTGACCACGACCAGCTTCTGCTACCTCGGTAGTATGATAGCGGGCTCAGGAGGTACGGAGGAGGATGTAGCCAGTAGACTTGACAAGGCAAGGGGAGCTTTCGCTATGCTTCGCCCTGTATGGCGCTCCGGTATCATTTCGAGAAAGCTCAAGCTCCAAGTATTCAGCAGTAACGTTAAAAGCGTACTGCTGTACGGATGTGAGACTTGGAAGTCTACCGCAGACGTTATTGGTAAACTTCAGGTGTTTATAAATAGGTGCCTTCGCTCAATATTCAAAATCTATTGGCCCCAAACAGTGTCAAATGCCGTTCTCTGGACCATGGGAGGCGAAAAGCCAATTAGAGAACAAGTCGCTAGGCGCAAGTGGCAGTGGATCGGTCACACTCTGAGACGGAACCCAGCCTGCATCGCTCAGGGCGCACTAGACTGGTCCCCTATGGGTGGAAAGAGAAAGCGAGGCAGACCTAGAGCCACCTGGAGAAGAACCCTGCAGGACGAGGTTAAGGCAGCAGATCTCACTTGGGACGATGTTAAGCATCAGGCATGCGATAGAGTCGGGTGGAGAAGATTCCTTGAGGCCCTATGCACCACGGAGGTGTGACAGGACAAAAAGAAGAAGAAGATGTTAACAAAAGAATTGCCAGTTTCAATATTTTAACCTTTATAATATTATTATTTTATATGAGGTGATTTTACTTTAAAAATACATTTTTAATACAGTGTTTAAATGAATTTTCATAATTGTCTAAAATTCAATAAACTTTATAATTTTCGACAGAATTCGAGATAAATTTCTTGCAAGAGATTTTTAGTTAAAATATTAGATTGTACGATCAAAAAATATGGATTATATACTCAAGAACAAAATTATTACTTTTAATTGGTTTCTGATTTCAGATTCTTTATAACAGAATAAGCCTACGTTATAAAGATGGTATTTATCTGATTGGAACTTGGATTGAATTCTCATAATACATTCTAAAATATATTTTTTATATTAAATTACGTTCAATGTAATCTTGTAACGTTAAATGTATGAACGAAAATGTAATATTTTAAATGATAATATTGATATATTAATTAAATTTAAAAAGCCATACATACAGAAAAGCCGTATAATTTCCGTTTTCATGCCAGAGTTTAATTTAAATAAAATATATGTCTTCTTCTTATTTCAGCCAATTTTACTCCATTGCTGGATACAGACCTCTTCTAAATTGTTCCAATATTTTCTATCTTGGGCTCTCTGTTGCCACCTAAGACCTGTGACTTGGATAATAAAATCTGACCTTCGTTTCTATGCCTCTTTTGTTATTCCATGGCCTCCACTTCAAAAATTCTGTAAGTCTCAACGCCTATGGTGGGCTGGCCATGTGGAAAGAATGCCAGAAGATAGAACACCTCAAATTATATCCAAATAGGTGCCCCGCGAAAAGAGACCAAGAGGCCGACCGAGGAAAAGATGGGCGGATTGCGTGGAAGAAGATAGGGAGAAAATGGAAGGAGCTGGGGAATGGAGAGAGATGGTCAGAGACAGAAGTCAGTGGAGGACCGTTGTGGAGGAGGCCAAGTTCCACACCGGGATGTAGCGCCGAGAAATGATGAATGACCTGAAATCATAAATTTAATATGAAAAATCAAAAAAATTGCCAACGTTTAGAGAAGAAAGTTAAAAACAATAAAAAAACATGAGTTATTGTTGACATTAACAGAATCCTTTTAAAACTATCACGTAAGGAGTGGCTGTTTATCCTCTCTACATAACCCTCAGGGGAAAGGTTGTGGTAATAAATTGAATAATTTTTATTGTCTTCACGAGTTTGGAGATCTAACACCGGCGTCTCTAACTCTGGTTGTATTCGATTTTATTTTCTATTCATATAGCTTTAAAAGTTTAAACAAACATAATATATTATGTTACATTTAAGTTGTTTTACATTTCATTTCTCAGTTGGTTTTAATAATGTAATATGTAATATAATAGTAATCGTTCTATGATTCGTATGGTTAGTCATATACAATAAATAAAAATGCTTGAAATCGTATACATACACGAGTATGTACAGATAAAGCAATGAAGCTTAGTAGGCTTAAGATTTTCTTTCGAATCAAATTATATAAAAAAATAAGAATATGTTGAAGAAGTATACGGAACTAGAAATAGAGGAAATCCCAGATAATGTACCACGATCAAATCAAACAAACATTAAATGTCGGAGTAATCGACGCGACGTGCGTGATGTATGAATGTTTAGGAAGCGAGAAAACTATGTTAGCAAAGAATAATGTGAAGGTCCATCCTTTCTACTTACCCCTTCAGAGAGATTGAGAGATGGTTAGTTATTTTTTAAAATAGTAAGTACCCGCTGAAAAAAATATTTGACTTTATTTGGAATAAATCTGATTTTTCTGAACTGTTTTTAAATAATATTTTAAGAACTACGAAATCTGATCTAGCAATTATGGATGAATTTAAGTATCAGGGAGAATAAAATTAAAAGATTTCAAATTTCACCCCTAGCGTACACAGGGTTATTGTTGCTTCAAAAATAACAACAACCGAGCCAGCGTTAGTGGGCTATCTACTTCAAACGAGCTTAAACTCCAGGCAACTACAGTAAGTCTCGGTTCCCAAGCGATATACACTGCGCCTCGCCGCTCAATACGCAGTGCGTCAGATATCGATATTGAGCGCCACAAAAATGTTTCATATCAAAGTAACAGTGCAATCATATGTTCGCGTTCAATGAATAAAAAAAAACTGTATCATCAATTAATTTTTTAACGTTATTTCTTTTACAGAATTTTTAAATGAATAACAAAAATATGTTAGAACTATTCGTACGTTTTTTTCATTGTTCAAGAAAAAATACTCATTTTATGGCGTTCGGAGTTCGTTGATAATCAGGATTTGGTGTAATAATATATTCTGAGTTCTTTACTGTATCCATATAACGTAGTATTATTTAAGACCGACGTTTTGCAGATCTTTTTAGACTTATTTTCAGTTTCACCATTTAAGTGTTCCTAATTAAATACTTTTTTAGGGGTACACAAAATGTATTTGAAAAACAACTGTTTTCAAAAGCGATGCAATTACAAAAAAAGTATTAAACATTGCTGGTAGCTCTGATATGTACTCGTTTATACATAACTTATCTCGACGAGTTTTGTAAATACATCATACCTCTATAATTCAAAAAACAATATAATTTTAATTTTTCACATGAAATTTTCATATGAAGCGCTCACTTTGTGGTTAGAAAATATAAAACAAATAAGTAAAAACTTTGTATTTCACCACAGTAGGGTAATTGATGCCAACTAGTTTCGCTTGGACCCAAGCTTCATCAAGGCACGATATAATTATAGTTTTGGTCATTTTCTCGATAATGAAGATAAAGTATCATCAAAACTTGTCGAAATAGAATCCGGCCGCTGTCGAAATAAAGATAAATGTGGAAATAGTTATTAAAAAACATTATTATATTTAATTATTATAAAGAGCATAAATTTTATTTTTTATTTAATATTCTTGTGTTATAGTTAAAATAGAGTATCATGATAAGTAAAAGATAAGGACGGTGATGTGAATATTTGTTTTGTATTATTATACGTTACGCAATGTATTATTATGCATGACGCAGTGCTTGATGCATGCCGCGGCGCACTGCGCATAAATTAGTAACCGAAGCACAAGTGTTGGTATTGCTTCTTTGGAACAGCGTCTTGCTAAAAGGCGGTCGGGGGATCTAACATAAATACTGATAATTAATATTCATAGCCACCCGCACAATTTCAATTGAGATGATGGATTACTTCAGCTCCATTATGTTGAAGTAGTACTGCAAGCTTCTAGGGAACTTTCAGGGAACGTTCTCGAGAAAGTTTTCAAGGATTCGATAATGATTGTGTATAGGAAATACTGTTTTTGAAATAACTCATTACGTATTTATATTATTTGGTAGTTTAAACAAACGTTTATATTAGTCAGGTATTCATATATTTATTTTTAACGCTATGTTTTTTTACGGGTATGTTCATATTCTTCACATATAAAAAACTTAATTGATGGTTGAGGTTTTAGTTTTGTAAAACTCCATTATAAATTTTATAATAGTAAACACAATTGCTTAGTGGTTTGACTTAGAAGTTATTTATATATTATAAATTATGTAAATTGAGACTAATTTGTTTCGCCTTGCGAGGGTATTCTCAAACTGATCCTAATCGCCAAACAGTGTTTTCTTATATTGATTTAGAAATCTTAATGGTGGGGAAGAAAGTATGTAATGAAAATTATTGAGTTGTTAAATAAAACAATTTTATGTTTTTTCTTAGATTTAATGATGAGTGATAAGTCCTATATAAATTAAATCCAAGTAAAACCATTAAACAATCGTGTTTACTATTATAACATTAAAAAAACTCAACACAAAATTAAGAACATCATGGTGTATGGTATACGAGAACAGCGATTTGAGGATCCAGTTTTATAAATATCTCAATATGGTATTAATATAAATTAAATTAAATTAGTTTTATCCCACTTATTTTTCTTTAGTTTCGACTGATTTTGTAGTCTGGAGGACAGAACACTGAACCTGAACATGACCCGATTTTTTCTTAATATGAGATAACATAATAACATTTATTCAAATCCGTTTTTGTTATTCAAAAAAAAAAACGATAAAGTGAATATTTCGGTAATATTTGAATATCAATTCGATAAAATTTTAAAAGTTTTTTATTTTGAAAAATTGGCCAGAAATCCTTTTCAAAATCTCCACAAACATGTTTCGGGTTGTATTTCTCCTTAACTTTTCTTTATTATAAAAATTTCACGCGTTGTTGTAAATTGTTGTAGTTCAAAAAATTTCACTAAAAAGAGCGAGTATAACCTAAACAGATTTGTGAAGTCTTTTTCATTTCGTGCCCTAGCAAGGAGAAACACGTTACTTTCATAAAATATTATAATCAATTTTAAATGAAATGTTTTTTCATGGACTTGATAAGACGACCTTCGTGGCAGAGTGGTTACGAGCTCTGACTTCCATGCCGAAGGTCCTGGGTTCGATTCCCGGCGATGGCAGTGTGATTGTCACACTGTCTTTGGTCTGGTATAGAATTCACGTGACAATAAAATGGTGATAGATTGGCTACCTATCACATGTCACGAGAATCAATATAATAGCTAAAATATAAAAATTGTATACTGTAATTGGGTCCAAACGACCTGTTGTGTACAAAAAAAAAAAAAAAAAGTTTTGATACATTGTTTAAAAACCGATATTTTTCATACTTATTAATATTTCAATAGTAAGCTTTCTCCGGGAACGAATGTTCCCCGCTTTTCCGTTTACAAAGTAAGTACTTTATTCCCATCCCTAGTCTTTCGCAGAAGGCAGCAGCCGTGATATCGCCATGTCTCCTGCTAGAGTAGGGGAACAAATAGATCTTAAACGTCTTCCAGGTTTTTTATTCTATCGCTTTTGAATTGCTGCCCTTATTATACTTGCCCTCTGGTAAATAGTTCCCTCGTCGATCCATCATTCCTGAATAAAGTCATAATAATAGAAAATTCTCACGTATACATTAATATTATATACTCTAATATGATACCTAAATACACGTATGCCTTGAGACTAGTTCTCTTTTAGGATATTACGAGTACAAGTATACTAGACGTAATCAGTAATCAGACGTAATATTTTTTAATTCGAAAGATTTTTTTAATTCTACATAATATTTATAAAGAAATCAAATCAGTTTATTAACTCAATATGTTTAAGGCATCTATTGAGCACATGTCAAATATTATAAAAATACAACATAATACCAGGAACGCGTTAGAGATGGTTCGTGAGGAAGACAAGATACTTTCTGAAGTCAAGAGTATTTGTCACCTGAATGTACCTTCACTAATATGAAAGACGATGATCTCCGAGGAGACCGTGTTCTGCAGACTAATTGCTCTTCCCACCGATGGCACCAGAGGCAGATTGGTTCTGGTGGCCGATAGGTAAAACAATCTGTGCTGTCACTGGCGGGGAAATCTCTCTGATGGGACAAAAAGACCAACACCCTCTAGCACGGCCGAGTTCTCGAAATTTCCCTGATTAATTTAAATAAATGGGTAATGAGATGCCCATCTCTTTGAAGCTGTAAATAATTGTTTCCAAGCATTTCTAAAAGAAATGCAGTGGGATAGAGCCATGGATAATCATACTCATTGTGTACTGTAGCGCAACATGGAACTGGCAGAATAAATGCAGCAGATATGAGACCCCATAAATATGTGTGTGTTAAATCTAAATATGGTAGAATTTCAAGTGTTGATACGACGGAATCTAGAGCGGAATAAAGTATTATGACAATTAAAACGATTTTTCTTAAAATATAAATAAATTTTAAAGGTCGATAGTGTAATATGTTGTGAAAATCAGTGTGTCAGGATAGATTAGTGTGGCGATCCATTATTTCTACTTAGCATGTAAATGCAGTAGAAATGAGATCTCCTAGTTGAATGAGTGGATACTCTGTGTATGATAGAGGGTCGAATGAAAATATGAGAAGTGAATTCGAACAAAATAATGAAAGGATCATTAAAATGGTTTGAACTCATAGAAAGAATGAACGAAGAAAGAATGGTAAAAAAGTATATATGTGAACCATGTAAATGGAACTTGAAATAGAGGAAGACCGAAGAAATCGTAGCACGATCAAATAAATCAAATATTGAATGTCGGCCACGTGAGGAGTCAGAGAAATCGACGCGCGTGTAAGAATGTTGAGGAAGCGAGAGAAATATGTCAGGAAAGAAAAGTGTAGCAGTCCATTCTTTCTGCCTACTCCTTAGGCGAGACGGCGTGATGGTTAGTTAGTTAGTGAACTAGAATATGAAATTGTTATTTTATTGATTAAAGATACATTAATTTTAAAGAAACATCAAGTTCTAGAAATGAACCCTGAACTTTAGCTAATTGATAAGGATTCATTTCTTGAAATTCATCATTGAATGTCCTTTAAAATTGAGAATACTGTCTTGTAATGTTATACAGAATAAGGTAAAATTATATTATACGGTGCTCGTCAAAAGAGACAGTCAGAAGTTGGACGTGTTTCAAAGGCTAATTCATAAGTTAGACATCAGAATAATCACCTCAAATATGTACATTTGAAATGATATAACCTATGTGACATTATAACATTAGGACACGTGATCTCTAAAATTCGTTTGTAAATCATGTGTAAGTATATCAAAGTAATTTGATTAAAGTGATATAAAGAAAGGAATAAAAATATTGTGCATAGAAGAATGAACAAACAAGGACCGAAGCATGTCAAATCAAATCAAATCAAATCAGTTTATTAACTCAAAAGACATTACAAACAGGAACATATTTAAGGCATCTATTGTGTACAGGTAAAATATTATAAAAATACAACATAATACCAGGAACGCATTAATGAAGTATTATGATAATACAAAGTGTGTTTCTATTTTATATTTACATACCTATATATGTATATGCATAAGCTAAAATGGCGGTACACAATAATGTTCTTATACCGACCCTTATGTATGGAAGCGAAGCATGAAGCTGGCAAAAGAAGGATGAAAGTATAATGAGATCTCTTAGACGAATGTGCAAATACTCTGTGTATGATAGAATGTCGAATGAAAATAGAAAAAGCGAATGCGGTGCAAATGATGGTGTTTTGAAAAAAATAATGAAAGGATTATTAAAATGGTTTGGACACATGGAAAGAATGAACGAAGAAAGAATGGTAAGCAAAAGTATATGTTAACGATTTAAATTGAACTAGAAATAGAGGAAGACCTAGGAAAACGTGGCTAGATCAAATAAATCAAATATTGGATGTCGGCCACGTGAGGAGTCAGAAAAATCGACGCGCGTACATGACACGATGTACGAATGTTGAGGAAGCGAGAGAAATATGTCAGGAAAAAAAGTGTGGCAGTCCATTCTTTCTGCCCACCCCTTCGGAGAGACGGCGTGATGGTTAGTTAGTAAGTTATGTAATTCTATTTTTATTTTAAAGGACATCAATGACATTATGTATGGGATATAATTTCGGTCAAATGGTCGCCGTAACTTCGCTGCTGGTGGTACATACGAGTATATACCGGTGGTCGAAGGGTTTTTCAAGAGGGACACTTAAAAAAAGAGGCCATTTTGATATAACGATAGCTGTAAAATATATGTAATATCCATTAGTCTCGATATTTTATCATAGAATGCTACGCGCTTCAACAACTTGTTAAAATTGTTAAAATTTATTATAAAAATCAGTGCTCTGTTATCCAAATAATGGTATTCATGCCGTCCTGCAGAGTCCACAATACGTCATTTAATGCATAAATTTGAGACTCTTGTGGCTTAAACTGTATGCTATGGATACAGATAACATATGGTTTCAACAGGACGGGGCTACGTAGCATACACCGCACGCCACGATGAACATACGAGCGATTAAAAATGGAGCATCCCTATTAAAAAACCCTATGGTACACATAAGTCTAAGGGATCTTAAATGAAGAAAATGGTACAAACAAATGTTATTTGATTGGTTTTGGTGTATGCGTAATGAACTTCTGAATAATTGCCAACAATTATAAGAAATAAAGAACTTTAACAATTGTTTGACAATTATACAATAAAAATAATCCAGCAAGAACTTCAAAATTATTTCAAAGAAATTATTCAAATTGACATAGGAACAAATACACTTAAAGGTTCGAAAAATCAAAGAAATTTGACATTTTTTTTTTTTATGCATACAACAGGTTGTTTGAACCCAATTACTGTATACAATTTTTTTTTTTAGCTATTATATTGATTCTCGTAGGTAGCCAATCTATCGCCATTTTATTGTCACGTGAATTCTACACCAGACCAAAGACAGTGTTACAATCACACTGCCATCGCCGGGAATCGAACCCGGAACCTCCGGTATGGAAGCCAGAGCTCTTACCACTCTGCCACGAAGGTCGTCTTATTTGATATATTATGCTGATGATGTCAAAATAGGTTGACGAAACAGCTGTCGCGATAGATAAAAAACAATTGTGATACATTAAACAAATCAATTCATTTAACAGTTTATACGGGTATCATAGTGTTTCGGCCAGAACAATGGACCTTTTGATTATAAGAAATAAATTAAGCCCGAAGTAACAAATCAACGTAACTAATATAATAATTTCTACGAGTATATTAGATGTATTGGATGTTTGGTTACGTATGAAAAAATAAATTATAATGTAATCGTTGGAAATATGTGTACGTTACTTATTATAATGTGTTGGATGGACAAAAGTTAAACTGCATGTACCCTTAATATATTAACATAGTGTATTTTGGGTTGAAACAACTAGTTGTAACTGTATTCAGTTATGTAACATAGAATAATGCTGTTATGGTAGGCTTGTCAGCGGTTGTTATTGTGCGTCTCAATCTTGAGGCTTATGTCCGAGCTAAACACTATAGGACGCCATGATGCAGTGGTCGTCAATTGAGAATATCAATCCAATCTTATTGTTATTTTAATATTAACGCTTATGAGACAATCTTCTTCTTCCTCAGCCTATTCCCGTCCACTCCTGGACAAAGGCCTCCTCCATTCGCTTCCATATCGCTCTGTCTTGTGCATAGTTATTCCGACGTGTATGTTCTGATCATCCTTCCACCGTAGTTGAGGTCGCCCTGCACTTCTCTTTGCCGTCCTGGGTCTCTAAGATAGCAATATTCTTGTCGTCCGAGTTTCTGGCTACGTGACCTGCCTATTGCAATTTTAGAGTCGACACCCGATGGATGATGTCAGTGACCTTTGTTTTTTCTCTCACAGTATCGTATCTGACTCTGTCTCTTAGGCTTATTCCTAACATGGCTCTTTCCATGGCTCTTTAAGTCACTCGTAGTTTCTCGGCACTTTGTTTGGACAATTTTTAAGGATTAATTGTATCTCAATAGAGACGAAGATGTCTATGCTTGTGTACATCATCTTCGTCTGTATTGAGATACAAGTAATCCTTAAAAATGATTAATCCGCAATGGGTAAAATCCAGTTTTTGTCTACAAGTATTTGTATACATTAATAAAAACAAATTGTTTGGACAATGTTACAGTTTCAAGACCATAAGTACCAACTGGCAGAACACAGGCTTCATAGACTTTTCATTTCAGGTTGATCGGTATTTTCCGGTTTTTAAGGATGTAACCCATGTTTTCGAAAGCTGCCCAGCTTAGTCCAATTCTTCTCTTGAGCTCTGGGTTTGGTTATCTCAGCCAAATCGAATATATTATGCAATACTTTTATTAACCCCTTAATGTGGTTTATTTGGGTCATGTGATTAGGGGAGAAAAATATATATTGCTGCACATGCTCCTTAAGGGCAAAAGAGAGGGTTGACGAGGTGTTGGCAGGAGGCGAATCTCCTGGCTCCGCATCAGAATGAACTGGTCTGGCTATAAAAGCACGGCAGCTTTTAGTATGTGATTAATTTGGTTATGTCATGCTTTTTTTGTTCTTCCACGGCTTCTCTTTTATTTACGTACAACATTTTAACCATTTTTCTCTCATCCATTCGTTCCATATGTCTAAACAATTTCAGGGATTCTTTTTAATTTTAATGATTGAATCATCTCCCTTACATACATTTCTGTCTTATTTCGTAGTCCCGTATTCTATCATATAACATTTTTCCGCCCATTATTCGCAATGATCTAATTTACAACAAGGGTTAGCACTTTTACTTATTAAAAACATTTCTCGAACAATGATGTAAAACTCCATAGTAAATTATACTTATGGATGAAAACGTCTCTCTTCTAGGAATTTTATTAAGCTTTATATGAAATGACATGTTTCGCCCTTCTAAGGCATTATCAAATGTACATACACAATAAATTTGATAATGTCTTAGAAGGGCGAACATATTATTTCACCTTAAAGTTACAATAATAAAACTCCTAGAAGATAGACGTTTTCATTTATATTAATTATTAAAAATAATATTCGGTAAATTCAGTAAATTGGAATAAGAATCCGAATATCGTTTTAAAAATATATTATTTTATTGATACAGTGAATTAAATAAAATAATTAAATATTTGTATTTCAATTTAACCAGTTTTTAACCCCTGATTTATAGGTAATCTTCACTCATTAGCATTAGGGGTCCTCCCCCATCCTGTAACCTCCCTGGGGGCTACTGCCGGAGATAAAGTACTAAGCTCAGTGAGCAGTACGGAGTAAAAACATGTTTTATATAAACACATTATTTACATTAAACATAAATAAGAAGAGAAGGGGGAATAACAAATTGATAAAATATTTAATTAACTCTTTTTAAATTTGTATCCTCCAGAATTTAAATTTGTTTAACTATTTTTACGTCATGGAGAATTTCAAATAATAATATTTAAAAAGAATAAAACTTAAAAAATAAGTTATATAGTATATAGGTTGCAAAAACCAAATAGATAACAATATAGCGACTTGATTCTTGAGACTTCTACATTAACTCTGCTCCTGAATGGTGTGAGTGTCGGAATGGGTAATGAATTTAAATACCTGCATTATTACTAGAGCGTTTTACCTGGATATTGAAATAAAAATGCAAAATATAAGTTGCTCGAGCTGTATTTAATAAAATAATAATCTTTTTTGCAACGATAATCTTAACCTGAAACTCTGACAATGATGGTTAAATGTTATATATAGTATATTTTACTAACATATTATATATGGATGGAAAACATGGACTCTAAAAAGTTAATATAATGAACCAGAAAAGAGGCATTTGAGATGTGGATATATCACGAACTTAGAGTTTTAAGGAACAAAAACATAAGGACCAATGATTGGAAAAAAAATTGGAAGGACTTGGAGAATGGAAAGGGATGGCCACGGACAGGAACTGCTGAATGAGTGTTGTCTTTGTCTGCTTGTCTCTATCCACTGCTGACGTAAGCCTCTCCACCCCCACGTCATTTCTCTCGGTCTCTCTCCAGTTTTCTCCAGGCCCTTCCCGTCATCCTCACAATATCATCACTTCACCTGGTAAGCTGTCTCTTGACACTTTGAAGGCCCATAGGCGAGTAAACGGGGGTTGCGTTGTGTCGTTGTGAGGTTCCGGGATGATTTTTGGGTCTTAGAAACGCATGGGGATGGGACGTCTGCCTTAATTCTGATTCTGGAATCTATGGACATGTGCGAGATCGGGTATGCAACCTCAGTGGACATTCCTCCCTCATCCATTCGCTCCATATGTCCAAACCCTTTCTTAATTTTATTTATCACGCATTCATCCGCCTTACATTCCTTTCTTACTTCATCATTAGATATTCTATCATACATTGTTTTTCCGCACATTCTTCTTAGTGACCTCATTTCTACGGCATTTATTATTCTTTCATACTTCTTCTGCCAACTCCAAGCTTCACTTCCATACATACATAAGCTTAGCTTCCATACATTCATATCATTTCGATATAATCTGAATTCTTTCTTTCTGCACATTTTACCCCTATAGTGCTGTTAGCTACATTTGCAAATATGAAAAACTACAAAACATGTTATCGGATAACTACGCAGCCTTAAAATTTGAATGTATTTCATAATCCCTTTTACTTTAGTTCTTTACTACTAAATTGTACGTAATACGAGTATAATGATAAACTGGGACTTTCTGTCTGAGCTACAAATTGAGATCAAAGTGTTTTAATACTGCAAATGAAGCCAGCCCTACAATAGGGGTTATACAATGCTGTATTTCACCACGAAAAATAATATAAACATGTTTAGAAAAACTTCTTTATTTTTTCTCAATGTATTTTATATAATATAATATTATATGTTCGTAGCTGGAAAAAGAGCAACCGAAAAATTAACATGAAAAAAATGACACAGTTTTCCAACAATGACAATAAAATAATTTACGCTCGTGGTGGCAGAAAATGTAATTCGGGCAATTTTCACGAAGTTTTGGAATCCATTTTCATCAGAATAAAACGGTTTTGTATTGAAAACACATTGGAACGGCATTTTTAAACAAATATCGATATTCCTATGGTTATATGATGGCCAATTTGGATACGACCCTTGAACCAGCGAGCGTGACATGATGACAATACAATAATGGAAATATGTATAGAGATAGATAAACATACTTCAGTTTGGGCTGCGGTACTTAGGGAAACAAAGAAATACGTATTTATTGATTGTATACAATCTCTCAGGAAGTTGATATGTAAGTACTTACAAAACTCGAATAGATAAACAAGTCAAGCTATTTTCCCTTATATGTTGTTTCGAGTATTAACATGTTTCATGAATAGTTTATTCACTTAAGGGAGATGATTTGCAATAGTGTTCTAAAATTGGAAGTTGAACGCTATCTGATTGATTCCTAGGCCTAAGTAGGCGGAGTGTACGGTATTAGCTTCTAAAATACTTGGTGATTAGGAAATTACTACTATCTCGAAATTAGGAAAATTAGTATTTTTTTACGGAAAAAGGACATGTTTGTATTTGCGGTATTGTTTTAAAATTTCCAATAAAAACACAAATTTGATGGATTTGATTGAAATATAGGAATTTCTAGACAACATTAGCCGGACACAAGATATTTGAAATAATTAAATAAATAAAAAATAGTGCACAATCGTGTTCTTCTACTGACCCTTGTGTATGGAAGCGAAGCATGGAACAGGCAAAAGAAGGATAAAAGTAGAATAAATGCAGTAGAAATGAGATCTCTTAGACGAACGGGTGGATACTCTGTGTATGATAGAGTGTCGAATGAAAATATAAGAAGTGAATACGGTGCGAATGATGGTGTTATGAACAAAATAATGAAAGGATAATTAAGATGGTTTGGACATATGGAAAGAATGAATTAAGAAAGAATGGTAAAAAAATTATATGTTTACGATGTAAATGGAACCAGAAATAGAGGAAGACCGAGGAAAACGTGACACGATCAAATAAATCAAATATTGAATGTCGGCCATGTGAGAAGTCAGAGAAATCGACGCGCGTGCGTAAAAAAATTAATGAATAGTATTTTTATGATTATTACAACTAAAGCTACTAGCATTTTTATTTTAAAATAATGAAAGGATCGCTGCGTTGGTTCGGATATAAGGAGCGCAAAGGGTGAAGAAAGAATTGTTAAAAAAGTAAAAGTTAACGATGTAAATGCAGTACGGAGTAGAGGTAGATTGAGACATGACCAAATTAATCAAATGTTAAAGGTTGATCATGTCACAAGCCGGAAGAATCGACGTGCGTGTATGACTCGCTGTATGAATGTAGAGGAATCTAGAGAGGTACGTCAGGATAGAGTAGTGTGGCGGTCCATTCTCTCTGCCTACCCCTGCGCGGAAACGGCGAAATGGTTTGTCGTTGTTGTTATTGTTAATAGTAAGATTTTTTTCAATGTTTGAATCCAAAATATTCTTGAAATATTTTTCATTACCTTTTCTATTCATAAAATTTAATTAAAACAGCTTCTTCTTCTTCTTCTTCTTTTAATAGATCTGAAGATCTGTGACACAGAAATCATATCTCGTCGGATGATGAGATCCAGCTGTCCCTCCATCTCTTAGGCGGTCTTCCAGGTGGGCGGTGTCCGGAAGGGATTTCATAAGCGGCTGTATATGCGAGTCTGTCACCATCCATTCGGGCTACATGGTCCCTCCAGTATCTTCTTCTGGATCTACTCTACTGAACGATATCTTCTATTTCGCAGGTTTTTCTTATGTCTGCGTCGCGGACACGATCTCGGAGGGTTTTTCCAGTAATTGATCTTAGGACATTCATCTCCGATGTTCTTAGTAGTCCCTTGGTTCGCACAGTGTCAGCCCGCGTCTCTACAGCGTACGTCATGATAGGTCGCACGCATGTTTTATAGATTCTGATCTTGCTGTCGATACGCATGTGCTTGTTCTTCCAGACCAGATTCTTCAGGCATCCTGACACGGCAGAGGCTTCACTGATGCTTTACATTAAAACAGCGATTGTTTTTTTTTATAAACGCACTGTCACTCACGCTATTTCAACAATCTCCCTAAAACGAACCCGTTCGATCTAAAAACAAATTGTATACAGTAATGGTCTTAACGACCTCTTGTATATAAAATAAAATAAGAACTTATTAATACAGTTATAATTAGTTTTGTTATAATGAACAGTCGTCTTCTTGCTGAGGGGTATTATCGTACATCATTTGTCACAAATCTTATGATAACTTTGCCCGTTGATTCATATCAATATTAAAAACCAATTAAAACATCCAGACATTCAAGATCTATTCTAAGTTTAACATTTTTTGTGCGGCTTATGTCATTACTAAAGCAGACATTACTTCAGATACGAATTATCACATCAGGAGAGGATCAAAGATATCACATTAATTAAGAAAGCGGATTACTCTGAAGTGAAAAGTTAATCCGAAAATTTTCAAATACCATCTTTGAGATGTTAACGTCGTTAATTAAGGTTTTATCAATGTGTCTCTTTTCTATTGTAGTATGAGTGAGCTGCCACCACAACCAATGATATATCGATTAAAGCAAAGTTAGCTATATAATAAATACGAATAAAAACGTCTGTTTTCTAGAAGTTTTCTATTTAGGACCCATTCATCTGAATATGTCTTCGTTTGGTTTTCTACATTACTGCTTTTCCGCACATTATTCTTAGTGCTCTTCCTTTCATCCTGATTTTGCCAGCTCCAAGCTACACTTGTATACATAAGGCTCGGCGTTAGAACTCCCTCGGCAAAATAAATGTATGTGTACTGCCATCTTTGCTACTGTCAATATATTTCTATTTAGACTAACTAACTAACAAACTAACTAACCATTACGCCGTCTCTCCGAAGGAGTAGGCAGAAAGAATGGACTGCCACACTTTAACTGATGCGGCACTCCATCCTTCTTGTTTCGCCTCATCGCCACCAATAGGCATCTCCCGCGCACACTTCGATCGTCCAACGTCCACAAAATAAATATAAAACAAATAATATACAATGCAATGATATAAAATATAATAACAAAATAAAAATAAAATAACACACAATGTTCTATTAGATGGTGCACATAATTAAGACTGGAAGACCCGGACTTTTGTGTTTTTATTTATTTATTTGTATACAACATTTTCAATGTATACAAATTCTTGTAGACAAATATTGAATTTTACCCATTGCGGATACATTATTTTTTTATAAGGATTAATTGTATCTCAATAAAGACGAAGATGACACATGAAGATGAGACACTCTGTTCCCAGAAAAACAATTTACATCTTCGTCTCTATTGAGATACAATTGATCCTACTAAATTTATATTCCACGTATCCACTGTTCTTTTAAATAACTGTAATTAGTCACTTCAAATAATCTAACTCTAGCAAAAACTTCCAAATATTATCAAATTTTGAATTTAATTTTATATATTTTTTTACTCCAGTTATCCACCATTTTTAAAATTAGCTGTTATTAGGCACTTAAAACAATCCTACACAAGCAAGACGTTAACATATTATTGAAGGAATTATTCAAATTGTCATTGGAACAAATGAAACATTACCGAATAAGGCGAGGCCAACCTTACGGACCAAGAACTATAACATATAATATTTAAATTCAGTAATAATTAAAACAAAATTACCATTTTTTCAAACATTATATATGAATATGTAAGAGATAATAAAAATTAAAACCCATTGTATTAAATACGAACCTCCAAGAATACCTGTAATACCAATAGTTAAATTCAGAAATTTTTTACATAAATATTTGAAGATTATTTTTGTATAGAATCATGTTTACCACCCCTGATCTGTATGTATATAAAGGACTAAGTTTACAATAGTGTTACCAGTCTGTCGATGCCAGCGAGCCTGGCGAAACCGGTCGCTGTCTAAATAAAGACAAAAGTGGAAGTAGTTAAAAAACATCGTTTTATTTAATTATTATTTAAATAGAAACATTTATTTTACACCTGTCAAAATTCTTGAGACAAACGAAAAAACTTGTATAATTTTAACAAGAAAACAGTACAAACGTATAACGTATAACAATTAACTTAATATTACGAAATGCGGCAACAATCAAATTGACCAAAATAATTCACTTATACACGAAATGTCTGAAAATTTACGGGAGAACCACACGAACCAAACAAATTTTTCAAAATCCATTTAGTGAAATGATAAATTATTTGCAGTTGTCATATATTATAAGTATTAGTCAATAATTGATAAAAAACGTCTCTATCAATTCTATCTATATACTGTATAATACACACGTGTAATATATAATTATTATAATTTTGTTGAAAAGCTCTTTACATCGATACTGCGCGAGCCAATTCGACGTATAGGGTGAATAAAAATAACATTAAAAGAAATATACATACAACCAAAAAATGTACAACCAATTAACTAACTAACCATCACGCCGTCTCTCTGAAGAGGTAGGCAGAAAGAATGGACTGCCACACTTTTATTTCTTGACATATTCATACTCAACATTCATACATCGTGTCATGCACGCGCGTCGATTAATCTGACTCCTCAAATCTTCGACATTCAATATTTGATTGTGCCACGTTTTCCTCGGTCTTCCTCTATTTCTGGTTCCATTTAGTACATCGTTAACATATAATTTTTTACTATTCTTTCTTCATTCATTCTTTCCATATGTCCAAACCATCTTAATGATCCTTTCATTATTTTGTTCATAACACCATCAGCGCACCGCATTCACTTCATATATTTTCATTCGACACTCTATCATACACAGAGTATTACACATTTGTCTAAGAGATCTCATTTCTACTGCATTTATTCTACTTTCATCCTTCTTTTACATTCCATACATTCCATGCTTCGTTCCATGCTTCGCTTCCATACATAAGGGTCGGTAGAAGAACACCATTGTGCACTGCCTTTCTAGCTTTTTTGGATAGGTTTTTCTATCTATAGTATCTCTTTTATCATCTGATTTGAAATTTGAATCGCTTTCAATACTGAAGAACTTCAAAACGCCCCTGTGCGGCAATTTGGGGCATAAAATAAAATATTCCCTCTTGCTCCGCTATAGCTGTGTCTCAGCTGGTTTTTTAATTACCTCAAAGTGTTTGAAATCCAACATTCCTGTGAGATATAGTGAGGGGTATAAAAAAGGTAAGTAATTATGTATAATAAATTCATTTGATTATCGGTGTATCTGATTAACTTTATTTTCAATTTACTTCTCATAATTTAATACTTGTAGAAGTAATAAATGATAATCAGAAGGTATACCCAAAAACACAAATTTCATCAATCGAAGGTATAAAAGATACATTTTCATCTCAAAATTACATGTTTCTGAAAGATTGCCATTTACATATTGGAAATTGTATAAGGAATATGTAAAGAAAAATCACATTTCATTTATATGTACGAATTTTATTGAAAGAGCGTTGAAACCTATTTGGAGATATTCATTTTGGTAAATATTATACACAAAATTATTTCAAATACACGTATAAGTAAGTCTTTGAACATACATGTACATCTTTTGATATAAAAAGGGAAAATATGTATGCTGGGAATGAGACATATTCTGGGAAAGTGTACACATCACAGGCCACCAAAAAATAAGAATCGTTTAATAATAATAATAAACCTACAAACAAGTCCAGGAAGCAAACAAGATGACATAAAAGGTTATTTACTAAAAGCAGGTACATACGGCTGTAGGCTGGTGTGATGAATATTAATGTAGCTTGACATTCGAAACACATGAGATTAATTACATTTAATAGTTTTAACCAGTTACTTAATATAATAACAAAATTTATATGGAGCTTTAAATTTTTTTATTGAAAACAAAAACTTATTACTGTTCCCAATGGACTCCACCTGGCTCTAACCCTTATGTATGGAAGCAAAGCATGAAATTTCCAGAAGAAGAATGAGAGAGAGGGAGAGTGGGAGAGAGTGATTGGGAGAGAGTGATTGGGAGAGAGTGAGTGGGAGGGAGTTTGGAGAGAGTGCGAGAGAGTGGAAGAGAGAGAGAGAGAGAGGGAGAGAGAGAGGGAGAGAGAGAGAGAGAGAGAGAGAGAGAGAGAGAGAGAGAGAGAGAGAGAGAGAGAGAGAGAGAAAGAGAGAGAGATTCTGGTGACTGTTTAAATGTCCGACAGAGCTATTTTTAAATGATAAACTGATTGCAGTTTCAAAAGTTAAAAAAAAATAAGATACGAGTATGATGATAATTTTGTTAAAAATTTGTTTTTAAATAGAGCCAATTGAATTTAATAACATGTATTTCTGGGATTTATGCCGATGAGGTGTCGGGAGACAGCCTACCAGGTGGAGCGAAGATATTGTGCGGACAGCGGGAAGGGCATGGAGAACACTGGCGACAGACCGAGAGGGATAGCGTGGGGGTGGAGAGGCTTACGTCCAGCAGTGGATGGGGACAAGCTTATGAAGAATGTTTTTTTCAATATTAACGAGATGATTACAAATTTATTATGAAACTGTATTAAGACTTTATGCAAATATCAGAAGTGAATGCAGTACGAATGAAAGTGTCATGAACAGGTGCAAGATGGTTTGGACACATAGAAATAATGAATAATGAATAAAGATTAATGATGAAATTTTAACAAGAATAAGAGGAAGACCGAGGAAAACGAGACACGATCAAATCATTAAAAAAATAAATGTTGGTCACACGAGGAGTCAGAGAATACAACGTGCGTGCATGACACGATGAATGAACGTTTGGGGAAGCCAGAGAATTATGTCTGGAAAAAACAATGTGGTGGTTCAGTCTTTCAGGTACGCCAGTCTGAATTATTATGTTTGGTTATTTACTCAGCTTTATTTCTAAGATATCCAAGAATTTTTTTCTTCTTCAGACCCTCCACCCCTGACAGGATGCGTTCGAATGATTTGATAATTAATGAATGTTTCGTTTTCTGATATTCAAAAGATGAAATGGTAGATAATCCATAAGCAAATACATTTCATCTAACCCAGCGCACCCCCTTAAAATCTACCCCTAATATTTAACATGTAATGATTATGACATATATTAAATATCTCAATATTACATGTGTGCGTGTTTTTGCGTATACACGTAAGTACCAAATGCGAAATATTTATACAGCGACGAGCCGACACCCTCAGTTTTGAGATTTTATAATTAAATTTCTCGCGGGAGTCTGCATCTTATTAATAAAAATATCAACGGGATGTTTTTTAATTAAACTGCGCCACCAGCTGACAATAGTGTATTCGCCGACAATATAACTCCCTCACTCGCCGAGGCCTCACCATCCTTTTCATTTCCCACTTCTTAGTAATATTGCACTTTCCCTTTCGCATTTCTCTTATTATGAACAACTCTATTACGCTAATTCGACTCGGAGCAACTTGGCTCTCTCGCAAGCGGTACACTGAGAAACAGAATAACTATTGCATATAACAATCTTTCTTTTACACCTTTTCGGCGAAGTCATCTTGAATAATTCTCGCCATTTACCTGATTTTTTCTTCAGTTCTAGACAACGTCTGTTATAATCAAGATATTTGCATGTTTCGAGTATTTAGAATTGAAAAACACATTTTGAATACAGCGCTAAAAGTTCTTTATAATAGAAATATTTCTACTTTTTGCCGTCGTGGCAACACCTTTCTTACCCTGATTAGGAAACGTAGCTGACTCGAGCCTTCCACCAGCGCCGCTGATTTATTAACGTAATAATACTATTTCTTTATAAAGGGTACTTTGCTTTTCACAAAACATCTTTTTTGGTATTCTATTAAAGTACACGAAAATCATTGCACGCAATATGACAGGTAGACCTTTTTTTAATAAAGCGGAGTATAGGAATTTTATAATACTATACATTCTCCTACGTTCACCTTTATAATAAAAGTGGGTTTTATTAACACATTTTTACTCCCTTAGAATAAACTAAACGAATTCAAAATGAAAATCTTTTATAATACTTCACTGAATATATGTATAAATGTTATTCGGCTGGGAAATATTGGTAAAATTCTGAACGAATTGTTATTTTGGATAAACAAATTTGCGGGTACTCTCTCTAATCTGGAGTAGTACCCCGGAAATATATGTTTGATATTTTCTGGGTAAGGTAGATTGTCCGAATTGTTTTTCTGCCCTAATATCTTATACGTACAGCGAGGACAACAGAAAAACAGGAAGTAAAATACTGTTATTTTCCGTTCAGTAATCTTAATATTCACATGATATTTAATACATGAGTGGGCAGCTTTACTTGTGACATAAATCCTTGGGTAGAAAATACGTATTTATAAGTACAAAAACAACATTTTGAAACGGTAAAAGGTACTTAATCTTAAATATTACTCACATCGGAAATATTATATATGTACAGGGTTACCAACGAAAAAACTTCAATCATATTATAATTCAACAAGTAATGTTATTCTCAAATAATGACTTCAATATATAAATTTTAGGTATTTAAGAAGCACAGTTCTCTGCAATGTATACTGTTAAAACGATTATTAAATTTGGTACTTCATCATGCCAATAGCACAACCGACATATGTATATATAATATGTTGTAAACCCGCTATAGGCCAGCTGCACTGCCAGACTTCCTAATCAGATAATTTTCCATGTTTCATAAGGCAGCCAGGGCACTTCGTTACGTACAGCGTAGATTGGTCCATGCCACCGATGCAGTGTGTCTTACCACTTTGAACAATCCAACCATGTCATGTCTGGATCTACGAGTACTATCGCGTGTGAATAAATTTCAAGGCCCTCCAGTTTATTCATGGAAAAACGTGTCCCGGCAGCAAGGTTTCCTTGGCCTATTTAACTTTTCATCCTTATGTTGTTCATTGCTGAACTTAGGCCATTTCCAAAGAACGCCATGGCATCCTATCCTTTGCCACTCTCATCTATCTACGTGTATATCGTTCTGTGCGCGGTCTCTACTCCAGAACCCTTCTTTCCCATCGGGTGTCGGTTCTCTGACAAATATGGCTAGCCCAACACCACTTCAGCCTGCCTATCTTCAAATCTGTGGCTGATGTGTTATTCACCTTGGTTAGTTGTCGTTTCCGTATGGTTTCCATGGGAAATATCTAATTTAGACATTTACCGTTTTCTCAATTCATTCCATCTTTATTCATTTCCACTTTAGGGCACCGCTGCAGTGGTTAATATTATTGTTTTTTGAACATGATGTAAAACTTCATATTAAATAATTTACACGATATAGAACGTCTGTTTTACACAAGTTTTTTCATATTCATCATCGGCTGTTCCTGGTGTCCGAGGAAGACTGTCCTTCACGGTTGTGGATCCGCATGTGATTGCGGAGCCCGATCCTGGACCCACACATTCTGGGGCTTCTGGGACAGGGGAAAGCGCTTGTAGTGGAGCCGTCACCGTCTCCCAGTGGTCTCTTCTTTCTCCTCCTCCTTGCTGCAACTGCAATTTTATATATATTGGGAATGACACGTTTTGATTTTCTAAGGCATTACCATTTGATGCATATGACATTCCTCTTAAATATAATTGAAGACTACAGGGGAAAAACAAGGAATGTCAGTTAAAATTCAAAATAAATGTAAAAATGCCATCTAGCGGCATTTGTACGTATCTATCCACATTAAAATTTTCATATTCAAAAATCATGTGTATCATCGACTATGGCCAGATAATCGATTGCTAATAGCCAAGAAATATATAGACTTTGATTAGCTTTATTCTCAATTTATTCAAATTAACCTTCTACTGACATTCCTTGTTTTTCCCCTGTAGTCTTCAATTAAACTTCTAAAAAACAAACGCTTTCATTCGTAAAAATAATAATGAAATAAAATGATGTTTTTTTTATTAAATAATCCCAATTTTGTCTTTATTTCGACAGCGAGCGGTTTTGCGAGGCTGGCTGGCGTCGACTGATTGAAGAAAATAACAGTGGTAGAAGTTATTTAAAAAACATAGTTTTCTTTCATTAATATTTAAAAACAACCTCCTTCAAGAGATTTCAGTAAAATTATTATAATAGATTGTGTTTTGATTCGTATTAATTACCATTCAATCAGGCCTTTTTTTGTACCAAAAACAATATTACAAGAAATACCTTTTAAATAATAATTCCAAATAAAAATTTACCGATTACAAAATAAATATTTGTTTGGTTTGTTTGAAATATCGTCAAAAAAATGAGGGAGCATAATATTTTAATTTAATTTGTATACCAATGCAATCCGCTTCTAAATATTGCGTAAAAAAGGAAAATTGAAAGGAAAACGGAGCCGTTGCCGTCGGTATTATTCTCCGCGCCTTGCCGACGGCACGCGCCGCACGCGCGGTACTACCTTCCATTAAATGGTTTATTATTTTGTTGCTCGAACCGGGTGATTATTTTATACCAAAACACGGAATGATAAATATAAAAATAATATATAAATAAAATAAAAAGTTTTTTTGCAATTTTCTTCACAGGTGGGTACGTGTATCCACCTGCATCACTGTTGTAACAGAATATTGCGGTGGGGAAGGAAAGGGGATCATAAAGCGATGACGGGGGGTACGATAAAGCAACAGGAAGGGAGAAAAATCCCCACTTAGCCAATTTAAACCCCAGTAACACGAAAGGGACGCACCATCGCAATACGATAAAAGTAAGTACTCTATGTATAGCAAATATTTTGAAGTCGTGCCTTCGTTTTGGCTGTGAGGCCCGGCGCATCGTGGTCTGGCCAGTACGCTCCCACTGCCCATGCGCCAGAACGGCTCGGGGTAGTTCTTTCAGTCAGCCTCCAGACTTCAGCCGGGAAGTCGTGCGCTGAATTCGACTCCTGGGCTCCCGTGGGTCGTTTGAATTCGGAATGAAATATTCACAACTGAACATTTTTTCAAACACTTAACAATTGAACATTCCGAATTTTAACAAATAGTATTATTTTTGAATATTTTTTTTCCCTTGCCGCTGAACTGGATTGTTTCTTCTTTTAATTGGACGGACTTTAATATTAATTTATTACATTTTATTAATTTTTAATGAACCCATTATATTAATTTTTACAACGAACATTATTTTTTGAAGAGACAAAATCAATGGCATTAGTGGTTTGATGACTCCTTCCTGAGCAGAGCAGAACGGGAAATCGGTAAGTTTTTTAACACGTCTTTTAAAAACTCAAAAAGCGTTTCAAATATTTTTGACGCAGATTTGAACAGCTATTTGATGAGCTCACCAGCTTGATTTCATTTTATTTTCAGGTTATTCTGTCTGCTGATTTTATAAGTTTTTGTTTTATGTGATAAGATGCGATTTTAATACATACAAATGATTTTAATAAACTTCAAATGGCGTGCAAAATAATGGTTCTTAATTTTTTTTATATACAAGTTTGTACTTTATAAAATTATGATAAAAGGTTAATTTTCTATTTTAATTTGAATCAAATGATTATTAATAAATATGTTTGGTGTATAACGGATATATTCTTGGAAGTTGCCAAAAATTAACTCGGTAAGTAAAAAACAATGTTTTAAAAACATGTTTTTCAACGCTTTGTACTCTACTTTTTCTTCTTTCTACTCTTCTACTCGCTTTAATGTTATATATTTTCAAAAAATTCGTACGGAAATACCTGTCTGTTGGAATCTAGGAAAATACTTGGAAAAGTTTCAGATTGAGAAAAGGCGAATTTATCACGTTACCACTACATTAGGTTATTTTCCGCTTTCTAAAAACATTCCTTTTTAAGCTTGTATATCCTTTTACGATTACACAAAAGTAATAAATTCCCATAAGAAAAGCTTAATATTAATATTGTTTTCATGACTTAACGGTTTTAATTTTTAAAATGATGACTTATTTGATTGGTTTTGTGATTAATGAATTATTATATATATAAGATTCTTAAATATCGTATTCTGGTGTCGAATCATCGTCTCCCCGAAAGGGTAGGCAGAACGAATAGACTGTCACACTTTAACCGATGCGGCACTCCATCATTCTCTTTTCGCCCAGGGGGAGACGCGGTGTGATGGGTTGCGAACCTAATCGCCACCAATAGGCGTCTCCCGACATCTGAAAGAGTAAGAAAATGTAACTAACTAACTAACCATCACGCCGTCTCCCCGAAAGGGTAGGCAGAAAGAATGGACTGTCACATTTTTACTGATGCGGCACTCCATCCTTCTCTTTTCGCTCCGCAGGAGACGCGGTGTGATGGGTTGCGAACCTCATCGCCAAAAGAAAATGTATAAATAATTAAAATATTATTGTAACCTTTGTTTAATGAAATCAATTAATCTTATTTTTTTTTATATCTAAGCGTATCTCCCGTATAAGTAAAAACACTTGATGCGTTGTGAAAAATTAAAATACTTAGGAAGGGTTCTAAATCTTGCAGAGAAGTTATTAAAATTACCGACGGTCCTGATAGGGGTGCACTTTTAAACGGCGAACACCAATGACCAAAATTATCCTGGTTACCAGAATATCCTTTAATGCGAATTTGAGGTCGACATCGACGATTTCAAAAGCCACAAAATTGTTGAACTTCAGATAATCGACACCAATAATTCCAAAGCCGCCGGAAATAAAAAAATTCCTCCACATTTTTAATGAAAGCCACATTAGGGTAGTTGAAAATTTAATTAAAATATTTTCGCGTTCTAATTTTGTGTTCAACCCACGATAAAATAATTTAACGTATTTTGTTAGGTGCTAGAAAAATACCTAACAAAAACCTGATATTAAATTTTGGTTTACGGGAGCCGGGAATTTATCACTCTGTATAATTACACAGAAATAAAATCTGTAATTATGTTATTTCAAACAAGTTGAAATATTTTATAAAGAAGTTCACAAATTGATAATTGTTTAAAGAAACTTCGTTCGCTTTTTGAAATAAAACAAAACATTTGAATAACATTCAAAAGAAACGTTGTTTTCGCAATATTTTATTACACTCACTACGGACATGTTTCGTGTGATTCTAATTCTTCAATTTGTATACCAAAGAGGGATGAGAACCATCTGAAACGAATCTGTGATAAGAATAGAAAAGTGTTATGAAAACCCAATGTTTTTTAAAAAGATAACAAATGTGAATTAAAAGCACCAAGTCATGGAAAAATTTTATATAAAAAAATACATATTTATATTATCGTACTGTATTATGCCACGTTTTAGTCATTTTCAGTATCTGGTAAAAATAGATTTTATTAATATATTACATCTACAAGATACAATTGCTTGTGGTAATCTATTTTTTTAGATATAATTCTAGGGGTTGGTTTGTAGCAAAGATGGTTGTTGGGATGCCACATGAGCTTTTTTACTATGGTAGTTTCCCGTTGCTTTCCACATTTTTGTGTACAACAGTTTTTTTTAATCCAATGGATGCACACAAATTTTCAAGCTATTGATACTCATGACATGTAAGAGATAGCTAATCTATCGTCATTTTAAACTCATGTAAATTCTACCAGACCAAAAACGGTCAAATATTTTTTGTTTTTTTTCACACTAACATCGCCGGGAATCGAACCCGAGTGGAAGTCATAGCTGTTGAAACTCTGGCACAAAGGCTGCCAAATTAATAAAATAAATAAAAAATTAAACACCTTTTCACTTAGTATGATATGAACCACTTTATTTGAGTAAGTAGCGTCAACCGGTTTCACCCTGTAACGAGCTTCCTCATCACTATACACAAACAGTTTATGTATAGATAGCCCTGAGGAACATCGCTATAGAGTGAAACCGGTTGGCACTACTTAATTAAATAAAGTGATTTATACTAAGTGAAAAAGTGTTTAATTTTATTTTTAAATATAATATGTCAAACCACTGAGTAAAGGCTTCGTAACAAAGCTTAATAAAATTTAAATGAAATTAATAACATAATTAAATTCATAAAACTTGTGAGGGAATGTTTGTCTGAAATGATGTATTAATATTAAATATTTGTGAATGTATTCTTATACCTGTATACGAAATCCTGGATTTTCACCAAAGGGTGGTTAATTCAAATTAAATTGTATCTCAATAGAGACGAAGACGCAAACTGGAAACTGAACATGGATGATCAAGGTGTTAACAGGACTTATGACCTGTCATTGGTTGGGTTAAGCGCACGCTTTATGTAATTACAACATTCCCCATTCCACCTTTGTTATTATGATCATGCATGACAAATTTTTGGAAGATGTATATATACTTCAAATCCATATCTATCTTCACGTATCAGTTTCAATTAGCCATCTATGTAGATTTGATTGCACTTGTGAATTTTTCAAGATTAACCTATACAATCGACCCACTAACGCCATCTATGGAGAATGATTTTTGAATGAAAAAAATTCACAAGTGCAATCAAATCTACATAGATGGCTAATTGAAACTGACACGTGAAGATAGATATGGATTTGAAGTATACGAGTATATACATCTTTCAAAAATTTGTCATGCATGATCATAATAACAAAGGTGGAATGGGGAATGTTGTAATTACATAAAGCGTGCGCTTAACCCAACCAATGACAGGTCATAAGTCCTGTAAACACCTTGATCATCCATGTTCAGTTTCCAGTTTGCGCCTTCGTCTCTATTGAGATATAATTAAATATTAAAATTAACATACATATGTAGGGGAGATGTAGGCAATGGGAGTCAGTTGGCAATGGGAGTCACCCCTTTAATTCGAAAACAATACGCGTGATGGCGGTTTCAGTGACGTCATATGCTAGCTGTTTGCCGGTAACATCCGCGGTATGCAGCTTACTCAATTCGCATCACGTGCTAGAGAGTGGTTGACGTAACAAGTTTTCGGGCCCTTCTGATCTAATTTTTCGAGTGGACAAATCCGAAGGTAAGGATCAAACTACTGAGTGTTTCTTTTTGCGCTTGTGATATGTAATGACTAAAGCATTTTAGATCGTGATTTCAAACTCATTTTACCACCATCACTTTTACTTTTATGTCAAGGTAGGTTTTTTCTCTTTTTTACCGATGTAGGCAATCGGAGTCAGGTGACCCTTATTGTTAACATTTCCTGTCTTCGATAAAATAATCTTATTTTTGGTTTGTAGATACCGAACGTTCGTCCTAGAAAGACAAACAAGGCTAACTGGTCTATAGCTAACCTGAAAAAGGCCGTGGAGCTCATCGATGAACAAGGTTATTCAATAAGAAAAGCCGCTAAAACAATGAACATCCCATTTTCGAGTCTTCAGAAGAGGTACGCGAAGAAAATAGATAAAGAAGAAAATTCTGCAGAAATCGAACAATACTTCAGCTCAGATATGAACACTGATGACTTGTACCAGGAAGACAAAAACGATGATGCAGAAGATTCTGACAACCAATGTCTTGTATGCGGCGAATTCGGGCGAGATAATGAGATGTGGTTCCGATGCACTTCATGTGGGCTTTGGGCTCATTCAGATTGCACTGGGTGGGACTCAGCTTGCAATTATGTGTACGATTTGTGTTGACTCCCATTGTCAACATGCTGATCACCATTGCCAACAGATGTGGGCAATGGTGGTCAAACCTGTTTTTTTTTTAAATGATTATTGTTCCAAAAGTAAAAAGCCAAAGTGATTAAAGGTGATCTCAATTAATAGTTTAATAATTAAAGTTTATAATAAGGCTTAAGCAATAAATAGTTAACTAATAGTTTGGTTTTTTTTTCAATTCTCGCTTAAGTGACTCCCATTACCTACATCTCCCCTAATATATATGCGAATATGAAAATATAATTTAAACGCTGACTACTTAGTGGGCGCGGACATTCAACAACATCCCTAATGGAATGTTTTGTATGAAAATATTTTGCGAATTAACTTGTCGCTGTGATTAATTAATAAACTTATTTGAGACATTATTGTACAAAGCGATCGAAGAATGATTGATATTCTTATGTCCATCATTAGACGACTCCCCTCCTCGTGGGGTTAAGCCAATCAATCATTCTCTGGTTCGAGTTATTGCTTTGGTTAAAGGAAATTAATTTTACTGTTACCTATGCAGAAACATAGAATTTTCAATTGACAAGATTCTATTTATTAGGACTGTTTGGCGGATTTAACCGGTTTAAAACAGTTTATGTAAGGAAGCGAAGCATGGAACTGGCAAAATAAGGATGAAAGTAAAATAAATAAAGTAAAATGAGATCTCTTACACGAATATGTACATACTCTGTGTATGATAGTTTCGAATGAAAATATAAGAAGTGAATGCGATGCGAATGATGGTGAACAAAATAATGAAAGGATCATTGAGATGGTTTGGACACATGGAAATAATGAATGAAGAAAGAACGGTTAAAAAAAATATATGTTAATAATGCAAAAGGAACTAGAAATAGAGGAAGACCGAGAAAAACGTGGCACCATCAAATAAATCAAATATTGAATGTCGGCCGCGTGAGGAGTCAGAGAAATCGACGCGCGTGCATGACACGATGTATAGAGTAAGGGAGAGAAATGTCAGGAAAGAAAATTGTGGTAGTCCGTTCTTTCTGTCTACCTCTTCAAAGAGACGGCGTGATGGTTAGTTAGTTAGTTAAAACAGTTTAAACTACTTAATATTACTTCTTATGAATGAGATAAATATTATAGAATAAAGAAAATATTTCACCATTAACCCCCTATATTGCGGCTGGCTACATTTGCAATAAAATAAGTGGTTTCGAACAGCGGCAGACTAAATTTGAAAGTCATATTTGAATGAAACAAATCTTTTTCATTTAGTTTTAAACTACTAAATTGTACTAATAGGATATAGAGAACATAGAGGATTCCCACCGCTTACCCGAAGCTGTTATCTCTTTCGATCCCTAGGCCCGTCCCTTGTCCACGAGCGATTATATTCCAGAGTTATCCGTTGCAGAAAACAGGAGTTAATAAAATAATAATTAACACTTTTAGTGTTTGTATCTAAACAAACATAGAAGTTACTTTTTATAACGTAAATTGTGCTCATATTTTGATGAATTATAACACCTGATGATGCCGACATCGGTTGGCGAAACAGCTGTCGCGACACCCTCAGTGAATAAAAGACATTTTGATATTATAACAGTGTTTTAAATTTTAACAGTAAAAATGTTAAAGTAGCATAGTGTTTCGGCCAAAACAATGGACTACTTAGTTAGAAAAATGTTTATTATGAAGCAACAATTAAGATTATGGAAAGATGAGATTCGCCATAAGAACTTATTTAATGCGTTTAATGGGATCACACTCATAACCATGTGATCACAGCAGATAACGAGGGGATGAAAGGCGGGTTTCTGGCGCCTCCAAACCAGATCCAACCAGCTAAGGGAAGGTAACCCCGACAGAAAAATCCACCAAAGAAGGCAACGGGAAACCACTCTGGTCACCTTTTCCCAGGAATCACTATGGCGAAAAATAGTGGACAGGAATAACAAGAGTTCAGAACCACTTCTAAATGGCGCAGGATAGATATGCCTTTGCTGTAGTGATCGCCAACTTTGGGGGGACCTGACACGGCACCGAAAGAAGAAGAAGAATGTAATTATTAAAAATAATCACAAAAAAAATCGGAATAAATAATAATAAATAATATACGAGTATAAAGAAGAATAATGTAATAAAATTTACCTGGGTTGTGTTATACAACATCTAAAAGATCTTCACTGGCTCAAGTGTCCTGAAAGAATCCAGTATAAACTATGCTGGACGGTTTTTAAAGCGCTTTGAATTGCTGATAGCCCTAACTTGCGGCAATCTACGCTTCGATCAGCAAACTCCTCAGCAATAGTCAGATTAGTTGAACCAAAGCGCAACCCCTGGAAAATTTTTTGGAGCTCTCTCATGACTAAAAACATTGTCAAAGCGCCGAAGCGCCGAGCTATTCACGAAAAGGCACTATACAAATCAGCCTAGTTATTATTTGTTTTCTTTCGTATGAAGTACATAATTTGCGGTGTAACATTATTAAATAAAATTAAAATACCCTTTTAGTATTTACATCTACACCACTTTATTTGGTAACACCAAACGGTTTCGCTCCCGTCAAAGCTTCATCAGGGTGAGAGAGAACATTTTACTCAACAACAGTTTACTACCTCACCCTGACAAAGCTCCGGAAGGAGCGAAACCGGTTGATGTTATCAAATAAGGTGGTTTAGATATAAATACTAAAAGTATTTATTATTATTTTATTTACTAATGTTTTCTGTAACGGATAACTCTGGAATATAAATAAAAAGACCTCAAGACCATGTCGGCGAAAAATGCCTCTCCGTGACCGCTAAGAATGTAGGGAGGAGACCCCAAATCACCCGGCTGATGAATACCCAGAGGGACAGGATGTCTCTAGGTTTCAAGGAATACGAATAAGTAAAACACCTGGCGTCGAATGATTAAGAAAGCTTACACCGAATAATAGGACGAGGAAAGAAGGCAAACTCTACACCAGAGCAAAGAATTGTAGCAGTTCTGATACAATTACGGTCCGTGGTTATGGAGGATGATTTCATTAAACGTTATCACATTACACCCTTCCGGATATCAAACGTGATTGTGATCAATAAAACGCCCTTTCTAATTACCTACCGCCCTCCTCGCATCTCATTCTCATAATTATATTACACAGGGAAGTCCACTATGTGCCAGGTATGTAAATGTAACGTAAGAAATATTTACATCAGAGTGAAACCGTATAATGTATGCATACGATATCTAATTAATAGCAAGTTTATTTAAAATTTACGAAGAAGAATATGCGGGAAAACGATATATGATAGAATAGAATACCGAACGACGAAATAAGGGAGAAATGTAAGGCAGATGATTACATCAGAAGTAAAATTAAAAAAGATCCCCGAGATGGTTTGGACATATGGAACGAATAGATGAGAGAAGAATGATTAACGTAATCAAATAATTTTACTGAAATCTCTTGATCATTTTAAATAATAATTGATTAAAATAATGGTTCATTTTAAATAATAATTAAATAAAACGATGTTTTTAACTATTTTCACTTTTGTCTTTATTTCGACAGCAACTGGTTTCGCCAGGCTCGCTGGCATCGACAGACTGGTGACACTATTGCAAACTGAGTCCTTTATATAATACATATCAGGGGTTGTAAACATGAGTCCTTTATATACATACAGATCAGGGGTTGTAAACATGAGTCTGTACAAAAATAAACTTAAAATAATTATGTGAAGTTGCTAAATTTAAATATTGGTATTAGAGTTTTTCGAAAGGATTTGTATTCGAAATAATGGATTTAAAATTTTATTATAGTAGATATATTTATACATAACGTTTGAAAAATTGGTGCATTTATTTTTATTGTTATTGAATTGAAATAAAATATGTTATAATATATATCTCGGTCCATTAGTTTGGTGTCGCCTTATTCGATTTCCCCATCCATTGTAGCTGCAAAGGTCTGGAACCATAAAAAAACAATTTTTCGGCAGTAATCGATTCCAGGAATATTTAAAAGTTGTAAACAAGCAGCGTCAGGGAAAAGAGAAACCGTGGAAGACCAAGGAAACATGACGTGATCAAATTAATCAATAAATAAAAAGCGTCCATAGCGTGCCTGTTACCACGTGTAAATGTACCTACCCTTACGAGAAAACGGTGTAATGGTTAGTTCTGAGTCAAAAAACTGATATCATATGCATGTAGTAGCTAAAAAAGCTTTGTGGGCTCATCGTCCCAATGTCACGCGAGATGGGTAAATGTCCAATAAGTCTCTTTAAGCTCAACCGCGCGGAAAACTACAAACCAGTTGAAAAACGGAGTGAGCTGTGGAAAAAACCAGCGGAAAATTGTCTCTCAGGGAGGGAACAACGACCGCCAAGTGTTCCTAGACACGCACTAATCAGCTGGAAGAATTGAAGACAGATTCAAATGAGATTTTTGGATTGAACAATATTGTTTTATCTCCCATCTGATTGTCATTAAGATTAAGTATCAAATAATATTTTATATTAGCAATTATTATTATTATTACAGCGTGAGTCAAGTCGATGTAAAGGTAAAATACTCGTATATATAGCTATCATATTGATTTGTATGGGTAGCTAATCTATCGCCATTTTATAATCACGTGAATTCTACACGAGACCAAAGACAGTGTGACAATCACACTGCCATCGCTGGGAATCGAACCCAGGACCTTCGTTGAGCAAGTCGTATTACTGCCACTCGTCGTCGATGTAATATAATAATATAATATAGAGATAGAAAATTCATCATCATCATCCTAAGCTCGACAGCCCTGGGTGGGCCTTGGCTGAATCCAGGAGCTTCCTCCATTCTTGTCTGTTTGATGCCCCCATTCTCCAATTTCTCACTTGCAACACCGATGCATCCGTGTTGACACTGTCCATCCATCGCATTTTGGGCCTTCCTGGTCTTCTACGTCCCTGTGGTACTGAGAGCGTGAGGCGTTTTGTAGGGTTGTCGTCGTCCATTCTGATTATGTGACCAGCCCATCTCAGGCGCCCTACTTTAATGGATCTGATCACATCGGGCTCTTTATAGATATCATATAGCTCTCTATAGAAAATTAACCTTAGCTTATTTCGATCAGGGAAGCCTGTCGCGATGTAACGTGGCCAAGCAGAAAAATTAATAAATAAGAATCAAATCTGATTTTAAGATCCTGAATATTCTAACTCTCGCGTTAACACCATTCAATTATAATTTTGACTAAATAAATAACAAACCATTAAACCGTAAGTCCAAAGGGGGACGCTAATTTAATGAGCTGCTATATTGTTCTTTCTTGACATACTTCTCTCGATTCATCAACATTCATACATCGTGTCATACACGCACAATGATTTCTCCGACTGTTCACATAGTCGACAATTAATATTTGATTGATTTGATCGTGGCACGTTTTCCTCGGTATCCCTTAATTTATAGTTCCGTTTACGCCATTGCATACACATACTATCTTTACCATTATTTCTTATTCTTTCTGATCCTTTCGTTATTTTGTTTATAACACTTTCATTTGTACTGCATTCACTTCTTATATTTGCATTTTAAACTCTATATTATACAGATTTATCACACATTCGTCTGGTAGATGTCATTTCAACTTCATTTATTGTAATGAATAAATTTAAATAGTCCATTGTTTTGGCCGAAACACTATGATAATTTAACATTATTAACTTGTTAAATTTAAAAAAAACTTTGTTTTATGTATCACAATTGTATTTTTATTTTACGCGAGAGCTGTTTCGTCAACATATGTTGACGTCATCAGGTGTTACAATAATATATCAAATGTTAAATTTTCGTGATTTTTCAAACTTTTTATGTATTTGTTCCAGTGTCAATTTGAATAATTTCTAAAATATAATTTTGATTTCAAATCAATCAAACACCTGATGATGTCAACATAGGTTGACGGAATAGCTGTCGCATAAAATATATATATACAATTGTATTACATAAAACGAAGTTTTTTAATTTAACAAGTTTATTTAAATTTTAATGCATTATTAATTGCTTTATTTAGAAAACGAATATATAATATATTTTTATATTTATTAAAATTTACAATATCAGGTGACACCAAAATTTTTTGCCGAAACAGTTTTCGCGATAATTTCATACAATTCAAATATATAATTCGTGATGTAATAACAGTATTCTAAATTAAACAGTTAAATCATATATCATAGTGTTTCCGCATAAACAATGGATTGTCTAATTATGATACAATTGTACTGAAGAGAGATCTATCGAAAAAAAGAATATCAAAGTTGACGAGGATGCTACACTTCTTTGATCTTTAAAGATGATAAAATTTGGTTTATACTCACTCATCCGGAATAAAGCTGCAAAAGAGGTAACGTTTAATAAACCCAAATCGTCTTTTTTTACTCTTCGATTGAGAGAAAACTACGGCCTACTGGTGTTTATTTTAAATCTTAATAAATCAAAAACACTCCTTATCGGATAATTAATACGAAAGAAAACGTTAGTTTTCTAGAAGCATTATTATAAATATTATATGGGAATGACAAGTTTCGCCCTTCTAAGGCATTATCAAATGTCCTTATCGGAATTAATTTCTCCTCCTTATCGGAATTAATTTCTTTACTTCAACCTAGCAGTTTTATAAATCTATATAATTGACAAAAAAAAAGTGTAACATATCACTTTTTTTAAATAAAAAAAATATTTACAAAAAAAAACATCACGCCGTCTCTCCGCAGGGGTAGGCAGAGAAAATTGACCGCCACACTACTCTATCCAGGCACACCTCTCCAGATTCATCTACATTCATACAACGAATCATACACGCACGTCGATTCTTCCGACTTCTAACATGACCAACCTTTAAAATTTGGTCATGCCATGTTTTCTTCGGTCTGTTTCGACTCCGTACTCCATTTACATCATTAAAGTATACTTTCTTAACCATTATTTCTCCATCCATGCGCTCCAAATGTCCGAACGAACGCAGCGATCCTTTCATAATTTTGTTCATATACCTTTTTCAGCTCTACATTCCGTACTTACAAGCATTTGAGATAAAATTTTAAATTACAGATTAAAATAATATTCAAAATAAATATTTAAACAATTTCTATCATGAATGTGGTCAGTTTTAACAAATGTAAAATATGTTAATTTCATTTGTATTTAAAAATAAAGTAGTCCATTGTTTTGGCCGAAACACTATGATATTTTGACATTTTATAACTGTTAATTCATTGTAACACCTGATGATGTCAACATTGGTTGATGAAACAGCTGTAGTAAAGTAAAAAAAACAATTTGTGATATAAAACAAAGTTTTTGAATTAACAGTTATAAAAATAAAATTTTATTCGCGAGTAGTGTTCTCTGCAAGTAATCGGTTTGCCCGAGTATACTCGCTATAATTATCGCGCGAGTATACTCGGCGTGAACCTTCAGCGGTTAAGAGTGACATCCAGAAGAAGGAATTATAATTTAGGATATATTGTTCTGCGGTTGAAATTAAATCATTGTGTGGGTGTGCCCCCGAACGTTAGCCGGCCACCTCCGCGGGTATGCCTTCGTGTAAGTGAATACATCTTAGCAGCGGGCCGCACTAATAGCTTCCGCACTTAGCTAATACGTATTATGTCCACATAAAGGTACTATATCTATCCTAGCCTCGGGCCACTGTATCCTGCGCGGTCAGCCAAGGATAAATTAATCACTTTAATGTGTTACACTCAGGATTATAAAATATAATTAATAACTATCATTTGAATTTATGTTACCCGAATCCGGTCTTAATACATATCTGTAGGGACGGTGTTTACGGAACGTGAAAAGGAAATTGAAACGCTATGTATTAGACTACAAGCTTAGCTCGTATTTAATTTTATTGTCGTCCAAATGTACATACCGCATTTTACGGACTATAAAACGCACTCTTTTTTTTTAATTTCCTCCAATATTTAGATGCGTCTTAAAGCCGTACCACACTGTTTTAAACAAGCTCTCCACATCAGTCTCCACCAGCGGTGTAAAACTGTGTAGACACTTGTTTGAAACCAAAATTCGTTGGACCTTTAACAAACTTTGTGGACGGACGCGCATAGTATGCGTGTGGATCCACCGTTTAAACACGCATTCCACATGTGGAGAGCTTGTTTACAACAATGTGTGGACGCTACACCAACCGTGGGCTCCAAAGCTCTCCACCAAGGTCACCCCTGTGGAGAGCTTGTTTCAAACAGTGTGGCACGGCCTTTATACTCGAATTTAATATAAAAATGTCAAGTAATTGATTTAAAATTCCCGCCAGTCTTAAAAATGACCATATATTCGATGCCGGGGGAAACATTTCTCTATCTGGCAACATTGGAATCAAGTGGCAGCGCCAGTGCACCAATGTGACGAACATCGGCCAAAACTAGAACATGACGTATTGGAAATTGAAAAACTTTGTTTAATCCACTATTTAATAAAAAATATTTAAAAACACGACATTTAATGTTATATTTTTACACCTGAAGATAGGTATCCTTCGAAACATGTCGTTTTTTTAAAATATTTTTTATTAAGTAGTAGATTAAACAAGGTTTTACAATTTCCTAAGTTTCCTATGGAATTCCAGTGTGCTTAGGAATGCCTTAGCGTTCAATAAGTTGATGACGTATTGGATTATTGAAGGACACCGTCAAATAGCATTGGAATTAATACAAAACTGATTCAAATAAACGCTCGTAAGCTAGCACTACAGTGGAACTTAACAGACTTTGAGGGTGGAGTTGGTTGATGCTACAGGTTTATGAAGCGTCCTGGAATTAGTATGCGAACCAAAACCAAAATATCTCAAATATGCAATGGTAAAAACGATTTTTTTTAATTGCTTAAACATTACGATGCATCTTAAAGTCCGAAACGTCTTGTAGTATGTAAAATACGGTAATAATTAACTGTTTACATTTAAAACACTGTTGTGATATCACAATATTTATTATTTGTGGCGACAGCTGTTTCGCTGATCGATGTTGGCATCATCAGGTCTGCCCCAGTTTTAAACCTTTTTTACTGCAATCGTCGCAAGCCGCACGATGGGGGTTATAACAAACAAAACATACTTTTTTATACATATAATCACATATCATATGCGGTATCCCGTTTTTCTTCTTCTCAAATTTGTCTGAATGTGTTATGTAGTTTTAATTTAAAAAACAAAGCGTCATACTGGGCCAATTCACGTGAAATAATTCCCGTTATGATCAAGCAAGTGGCATTTGATTCTGGGAGAAGACAGATATAACGACTGTGATTTTTGTTCATTCTTTAACACCTATAGTGCTACTAGCTATATTTGCAGTGCAAAAAAATGGTTTCGAACTACCGCAGAATAAATTTGCAGCTCATGTTTGAATGCATCTTACAGATCTTTTTATTTAGCTCCTAATTACTAAATTGTACGAAATAGAAATGAACTGAAACTGTCTGCCAGAACTGTAAATCTAGCCTACCATTTCAAGATCATTTTTTTTTCTGCAAATGAAGTCAAACGTACAATCGGGGTTAAGTTATCGCTCAGGCATATGGATTAAATGAATAACAAAATTTATACCAGATTTGAATAAAACATTACGTTTGGTTAAACCTTACAATAAATACGTCAAACGATTGTACAGATACAATAGGGCTTACAAGAGAGTCGTCAAACGAAATTAAGTACATAATATAAATAATATTATCTCGATAGCTGCTTCGATAACTTATGCATATACGGGCGGATGATACTTGTGATAGAATTTATTCAGTCAAACATTGTTTTGTCAAGCCAAACCGATGTGTAATCTTATATAGATTGTACTTAAAATACAATAATATAAATATTTTGTTATTAACTTTGGTGATTAATATTTATTTATTTATTAAGGGTAACATTGAGTGATAACAATAACATATATAAGAAGATCTGGAAAATCTGGAACAAGTGGATGAATTTGTTTATTAGGGAAGTATGTTTACAAAAGATGGGACAGTGGAAAATGATATTAAAATAAGGGTTGGGGCAGGCAACAGAGTAAATGGTGCACTTAAAGTTGTCATCGCAAACAAAAGCTTATCCAAAAAAGCTTAAATGGCAGTGCATAATGGTGTTCTTGTACCGACCCTTATGTATGAAAGCGAAGCATGGAACTGGCAAAAGAAGAATGAAAGTAGAATAAATGCAATGGAAATGAGATCTCCTAGACGAATGTGTGGATACTCTGTGTATGATAGAGTGTCGAATGGAAATATAAAAGGCGAATGCGGTAAGAATGGTGGTGTAATGAACAAAATAATGAAAGATCATTAAGATGTTTTGGACATACGGAAAGAATGAATGAATATAGAATGGTAAAAAATCGACGCGCGAGCCTGACACGATGTATGAATGTTGAGGAAGCGAGAGAAATATGTTAGGAAAGAAAAGTGTAGCATTCCATTCTTTCTGCCTACCATCTTTATCTTATCTTTTGTAAACACAATATAGAATTTATGCCTTTGGCGATAATTAAAATATATTTTTTGGATTAATTGTATCTCAATTGAGACGAAGATGTAAATTGGAAACAGAATATGGTGGTCGAGGCGTTTACAGGACTTATGACCTGTCATTGGTTGGGTTAAGCGCACGCTTTATGTAATACAACATTCCCCATTCCTCCCTTCTTACGAGCACCACGTCGGACAAATTTTTGGATGATATATGCTACAATGTTGGGAAACACTTCATATTTTTAGTTCAATCTACACTAGCGCCATCTATTAAGATTGGATATTCTGTTTCCAATTTACATCTTCGTCTCTATTGAGATACAATTAATCCTTAAAAATGATAACCCGCAATGGGTAATATCCAGTATTCGTCTACAAGTATTTGTATACATTCAAAATATTATATTTTAACTAACTAACTAACCATCATGCCGTCTTTACGAAAGGGTAGGCAGAAAGAATGGACTGTTACACTTTTACTGATGCGGCACTCCATCCTTCTCTTTTCGCTCCGCGGGAGACGCGGTGTGATGGGTTGCGAACCTCATCGCCACCAATAGGCATCTCCCGCGCACACTTCGATCGTCCAACACCCACAAAATAAATCTAAAACAAATAATATAAAATACATTGATATAAAATAAAATAACAAAATAAAAATAATTTGACACACAATGTTCTTTTTAGATGGTGCATATATTGTCTATTTAATTTATGTTCCACGAATCCACCGTTTTTTTAATTTAGCACATAATGTAATAACACATAATCTTTTTTCCGATGTTGCACATGTTCTTGTGCCGACCCTTATGTATGGAAGTGAAGCATGGAACTGGCAAAAGAAGGATGAAAGTAGAATAAATGCAGTAGAAATGAGATCTCTAAGACGAATGTGTGGCAAATCTGTTTATGATAGAGTGACAAATGCAAGTATAAGAAGTGAATGTGGTGCGAATGAAAGTGTTATGAACAAAATAAGGAAAGGGTCATAAAGATGGTTTGGACACATGGAAAGAATGAGTGAAGACAGAATGGTAAAGAAGGTATATGTAAACGGCGTGAACGGAGCTAGAAATAGAGGAAGGCCGAGTAAAACGTGGCACGATCAAATCAATCAAATATTGAATGTCGGTCACGTGGGGAGTCGGAAAAATCGACGTGCGTGCATGACAAGATGTATGAATGTAGAGGAAGCGAGAGGCGTATGTCAGGACAGAACAGTGTGGCGTTCCATTCTTTCTGCCTACCCCTCCGGGGAGACGGCGTGATGGTAAGTTAGTTAGTTAGTTAGTGCACATGTTGACATGGACGATCCGGACTTTTGTGTTTATTTAATTTATGTTACACGTATCCACCGTTTTTTTTAATTAGCTGTAATTAGGCACTTAACCAGCAAGAACTTTAAAATAATATTAAAGAAATTATTCAAATTGTCATTGGAACAATTGAAAAATTTATTTTTACACCTGTCAAAATTCTTTATAAAAACGATAAAACTAATATAATTTTAACAACAAAACAATACAAACGTATTACGTGTCACAATTAACTATTATAAAGTGCGGCAACAGTTAAATTGACCAAAACAATTCACTTATACGCAAAATATCTCCAAATTTACAGGAGCACCATATTATATTTTTTGAAGTTAAAATGTGAATATTCATCATCAAGTATCAGTCGTGCTGTATAAAAAAAAACGTTTATTCCGAGGACTCTCATAGACAGATTGCCGACATTGAATTGAGAACAAATCCTATTTGAATTTATGTATGAGGCTGGATTCAGATCTTGATATTAATTCTCGATTGGGTCAATTCTTGTGCCACTCGCACAAGGAAATTGAGATACAATACAAATAAATAGGTAGATACTTATTTTAAACTTAATTCATTTCAATCACAGGATCCCAACCTGGACCACCGCCCTTTTAACAAGAAATATCATTTAATTTGTTTTGTTTTTAACTACTTTATTTGTTTTAACGAACCAAACAGTTTCGCTCCCACCGGAGATTACAGAAACATTCTAATAGATAATAAAAATATATGTTTATTTCGTTGTGCGAAACCAGTTGGTTCGTTAAAACAAATAAAGATCTATAAAAAGAACACGTTGAAGTGTCTTTTAATGAAAATTTTATTATAAATAACAGCTTTATAATATTTACAATTATTGGTTATTTCTTTTAAAGAAACAGTGGGATTGATTTTTTAAAAAGTATCGGCTGAGCCCTTCGCTACGACATTCTCAAGAATACTAAAGTGATCAAAATCAAAAATTTGCAAGCAAGCTTTTATGTATGGAAGCGAAGCGTGGAACTAGCAAAAGAATGATGAGCAGAATAAATGCGGTAGAGATGAGATATAGGGAAGGAATGGAGAAAGGGAGATAATATAATGAACAAAAGTATGAAATGAACACTGCATTTGCTAGGTTACATGGAACGCACGGATGAATAAAGCATTATTAAGAAAGTATAATCTCAACGATTTGAATGGAATACGGAGTCTAGGATGACTGAGGATAACATGGCATGACCAAATCAATAAAATTTTAAAGGTCGGAAGACTCGACGTGCGTGTATGACTCAATTTATGAATGTGGAGGAAGCTAGAGAGGTGTGTCTGCTTACCCTTTCGGGGAAACGACGTGATGGTTTGTTGTTGTTTTGCAAGCAAGCTTCCCTTGCACATGTCTTTAATTTATTTATTTACTTAAATATATCCTAAGCATTACATAATTATTTTTCAATACACTAAGGATACAAGTTGGAGATACACAATAATAAGTAAAACATAAAATAATAAAAAGAGCGAGAAACATAAGATTCATGACAAATAATCGGGTGGTGGTCTAGGGGATAGAACGCTTGTCTTCTGATCAAGGGGACTTGGGTTCGAGCCTGGACACGACCAGATTTCTTCTTCATAATAATGAGCTATTTTCTGCTCACATTGAAGATTGTAAAATAAATTTTAATATCATTGATTTAAATCTTTGGTGTTAGTCTTTTTTTTTTAATAAATAATTATAATAATAATAAAAAAATAAAATTGATATAAAATTATAATAAGTACAGTGCTTCCCATAGGTGAGCCAGACTATCACAAAACACGTCGACCTCCGAGGTGACACGATTTAGCAAAGTATTGCTACACTGATAATGATAGAATTTATTTATTTAGAATATTAATTTCTTTTTAAATTTACATGATGATGAAAATAAATATATACTAAAAAAGTAATGACTACGAAACCAACAGTTTTGTGATGTTCGCAACATAAAAATATATTTATTTTTGTTGTTTTGTTTTAATTAGCAAGAAAGAAAGCAAAGTATTTGCGAGACACTTTAATTCGCACGAATAAAATACCGCAACGAAAATACGAAATGAAAAAAGAAGGATTATGACCGGGGGTGGTTCAAAGCATTATGGAAGAGCGAACATTTACGAGATGTTGAGGATTTTAAACCGCAAGGAAGAGCTCACCAAAGTTTATGCCGGCGGGAGTTGAGCCTGGGATCGAGGAGAGCTCCACAATCGGCCGCGACGTCCGGTCGGGCGATTGATGTATGGACCATCCACCCCTCACTGAAGATTAGTCGAAAGAAATTTGCAAATTCATCCATTGGATACTTGTACCGAGATGTAAAACTGGCCAGTTCTTTGAGTTCTAACATAGCTGTGGAGCTTAGTAATACATACAGGCATAGTCTCAGCGTGAGAGCAAGTCGATGAGATTGAATGCTACTCAATATGATTAATGCTACTTTTATTTTGAAACACGTGTCCAGCTTTCACAATAATGTTTATGTATTTTTACTCACTGAGAGTGTCGTGATAGCTGTTTCGCCGACCGATGTTGGCATCATTAGGTGTTACAATAATCTATGTTAGTTTATTGTAACACCTGATGATGCCATTGTATTGCATTGCAACCTGATGATGATGAAACAGCTGTAGCGACACTCTCGGTGAATAAAAATAAATTGTGATATTATAACAGTGTTTTAAATTTTAACAGTAATAAACTTGAAGTATCATAGTGTTTCGGCCAAAACAATGGAGTAAAATTTGTTTATAAAACAGAACCTTTATTAATATTGGGACTCAAACAATTGCATCTAACTAACTTAAAAAAAAATTACCATCACGAGGCAGAAAGAATTGAATGCCACACTGTTCTATCCTGACATACTTCTCTCCCTTCCTCAACACACATACATCGTGTAATGCACGCACGTCGATTTCTCCAACTCCTTACGTGTCCGACATTCAATATTTGATTTATTTGACCATGCCACGTTTCTCAGTCTTTCTCTATTTCTAGTTCCGTTTACATGTTAACATATACTTTTTTATACCATTATTTTTTTTTCATTCTTTCTATGTGTCAAAACCATCTTAGTGAATAATTTATATTATGTTCACAACACTTATATTCACTTCTTATATTTTCATTCGTCACTCTATCATACATAGATTTTGTACACATTCATCTAAGAGATCTCATTTCTACTGCTTTTATTCTAATTTAATCCTTGTTTTGCAATTTCCATGATTTTCTTTCTTACATAGGCGTCGGTACAAGAACACCATTGTGCACTTTCATTTGAGCTTCTTTAAATAAGCTGCCCCAACCATTTTTTCAATATTCTACTCCACTCGCTCATCGTTTGTACACATACTAACTAAATATACAAACTTATTCACTTATTCCAGTTAGCAACTTTCAATATGAATATGGTGGTATTCGTTTTTATAAAATTCAATGTACGTGTGTATTTAATTATCTAACTACTTGTTCAAAACGAGTCTTATCTTCATTTGAAATATGTTCGTACTTAGGTAAGGATGAAAAGAAAATATATATAGAATAATTGAATATTTTATTTTGGTGGCAAATGGACCTGAAATTCAAATGTTGCATTAATAATTATAATTTATGCGAAGTAGATCTGCTTTGTAAAGTGGCTCCGCGTTGGATCTCCGAGAATCATCGCTCAAGTCGAGTCAGCCAGTTTCAGAACATGTTTATATATTAAATTGAGTTACTGAGTTATATTATTTTAATATTTTATACGTTGTTTTAAATATTTGCTTTAAAAATACATAAGACTCATTTATTATCTTTACACAATATTTTGGTTCTAACTAACTAACAATCACGTCATCTGGTTTGGATCTCTCTCTCTGGTTTCAATCCTGGGATTGGTTTGCAGCAATTTCTTCTATTATTCCCTTCCATTCTTCCCTGTCTTGTGTGGCTCTTTTGAAATCTGCATATGATGAGCAGCGCACGTTCACCAACAGGTCCTCCAGGTACTCACGGCGTAGGCGTCCCCTAGAGTTTGTCCCCTCGGTCATACCCTCCATTATGGCATGCAAGAGGCCTACTTGTCGTATTACATTACGCTAACTAACAAACTAACCATCACGCCGTCTCACCGAAAGGGTAGGCAGAAAGAATGAACTGTCACACTTTAAACGATGCGGCACTTCATCCTTCTCTTTTCGCCCCGCGGGAGACGCGGTGTGATGGGTTGCGAACCTCATCCCCACAAATAGGTATCTCCCGCGCGCACTTCAATCGTCCAACATCCACAAAAAATAATATAAAATACAATGATAAAAAATAAAATAACAAAATAAAAATAATTTAACACAAATTGTTTATTTGAGATGGTGCACATGTTGTCTATTCAATTTATGTGCCACGTATCCACAGTTTTTTTTTAATTATCAGTAATTAGAAGCATTACGCAATCCTAAATAAAGCAAAATTTATTATTACACCAATTTAAATAAACATAATTGTGAAATGTGTATTAAAGTTTTTAATTAAAAAAATAATAATTCACGACAAAGAAAATGGCGAATACAGAAAAAATAGAAAATATTAATTTTATGTTTTAATGTTAACGTAATTTTCTCTAATTAACATGTTAGAGAAAATTACGTTACGTTTATTAAAATTACATCCTTCTCTCCCGCGGGGCGAAAAGAGAAAGATGGAGTGCCGCATCAGTAAAAGTGTGACAGTCCATTATTTCTGCCTACCCTTTCGGGGAGACGGCGTGATGGTTAGTTAGTTAGTTAGTTAGTTAAATAAAGCAGAAAAAGAAGAACAGAAGACTATCATACACAGATTTTCCACACATAATAATATAATGCAGTTATGAACTCGCGTATAGAGTAATAAAACATTCAAAACATGAGGCATTATCAGAAAAACATAATATATTATGCTTCGTGTATTGGCCTCTCTCGCGAAGCATTTTCTCTTTTAAAAACGCGCATCCGCGATGCCTCTCCGGCGATCTATTATTCACAACACACAATGTTCCTGAGCACAAAAGGTGGCATTTCACAAGGTTCATATAAAGAGTTTGGGAGGTATTGTTTCGGTGGCTTATTCAAGTCCCGTGGAGAATCTGCTTAATCTAGCGACTAGTGAAGCCGGGAATTTTCCACGGCGGAGTAAACACATGCAATATGTTAAATTACATCGACACGTGTCGCTCAAAATAAAGACGGTTTCGCTTTAACGGTTGTTCGTTTCCTTAATTAGTTGCACTCTAAAAATGATGCAGAATTGTTTTTGGGTCACCTTTCCATATTAGCATCGAGCATCAATCACCGACACATCGCTTATTACATGCGAAAAATATATAAAATTTAAATATAAAAAAAAACGATGTTGTTTGCTAAGAAGTGAATGCGGTGCGAATGATGGTGTCATGAACAAAATAATGAAAGGATCATTAAGATAACCATCTAGAATGGCAGTGCACAATGGTGTTCTTCTACCGACCCTTATGTATGGAAGCGAAGCATGGAACTGGCAAAAGAAGGATGAAAGTTGAATAAATACAGTAGAAATCTCTTAGACGAATGTCTCGATACTCTGTGTATGATAGAGTGTTGAATGAAAATATAAGAACTGAATGAGGTGCAAATGATGGTGTCATGAACAAAATAATGAAAGGATCATTAAAATGGTTTGGTCACATGGAAAGAATGAATGAAGAAAGAATGGTAAAAAAAAATATATGTTAATGATGTAAATGGAACCAGAAATAGAGGAAGACCGAGGAAAACGTGGCACGATCAAATAAATCAAATATTGAATATCGGCCATGTGACCAAACCATCTTAATGATCCTTTCATTCGCACCGCATTCACTTCTTAGCAAACAATATGTTTTTTTTTATATTTAAATATATTTTTCGCATGTAATAAGCGATGTGTCGGTGATTGATGCTCGATGCTGATATTGAAATATTTGATTTATTTTATTGTGCCACGTTTTTCTCGGTCTTCCTCTATTTCTGGTTCCATTTACATCGTAAAAATATAATTTTTTACCATTCTTTCTTAATTCATTCTTTCATTATTATGTATAACACGTTAATTAGAGAAATTTCGTTAACATTAAAACATAATATTAATATTTTCTATTTTTTATGTATTTGCCATTTTCTTTGTCGTGAATTATTATGTTTTTAATTAAAAACTTTAATACACATTTCACAATTATGTTTATTTAAATTTGTGTAATAATAATAATAAATTGGATAATTTAAAGAGCGCCATTTTTATTATTTTTCATCTCAAGGGGGCTGTAAGAAATTCTCCGTTTTATGAACTAACTAACTAACTAACTAACCATCACGCCGTCTCCCCGAAAGGGTAGGCAGAAAGAATGGACTGTCACACTTTTACTGATGCGGCACTCCATCCTTTTCTTTTCGCCCCGCGGGAGATGGGTTGCGAACCTCATCGCCACCAATAGGCATCTCCCGCGCACACTTCGATCGTCTAACACCCACAAAATAAATCTAAAACAAATAATATAAAATACAATGATATAAAATAAAATAACAAAATAAAAATAATTTAACACAAAATGTTCTTTTTAGATGGGGCACATATTGACTATTAAATTTATGTTCCACAAATCCACCGTTTTTTTAATTTAGCACATAATGTAATAACACATAATGTTTTTTTCGATGTTGCACATGTTGACATGGACGATCCGGACTTTTGTGTTTGTTTAATTTATGATACACGTATCCACCGTTTTTTTAATTAGCTGTAATTAGGCATTTAACCAGCAAGAACTTAAAAATAATATTGAAGAAATTATTCAAATTGTCATTGGAACAAATGAATATTTTATTTTTACACTAGTTAATAAATAAACATATTTAGAGTGAGGGCTGCATCTGACTGAGGGATTCTTAATTCACTTGAGGTCTGCTGAAAGATAGCTATTTATATTTATTATTCAATTAATTTTTATTTACATCCATCTTTGTTTGAATTAGTTTATTAGTGAAAGTACGTTCTGAAGACAAATACTGTGGAGAGTATCGTCTATTTCTCAAGTTAAACCATCTATCGTGCATTCCTGGTATTATATAAAATATATTTTACCTGTACTTAATAGATCCCTTAACTTATAATTGTTGTCTGTAATATATTTTGAGAAAATAAACTGATTTGATATTCACATCCTTCTTCGGTGTTGAAATATGTACACTGAAGATGGATCTGTCTAAGGCATTATCAAATTGATAATGCAATATCATTGATAATGCATTAGACAGGCGAAATATCTCATTCACATAAAATTTCTAGAAAACAGACGTTTTCGGATGGAGTTTTATATCGTTGTCCATGAAACAATAAACATATTTGTATTATATATTGATATGGTCATTTCTAATTCTTAATAAAATATCAATCTTGATAAAGTAGATATAATGTTATATATAGAAATTAGTATGGTTCCCCAGAAATTAATACGATCTCGGATAATGAGAGTATGTACATATATATGTGTATAGATAAGTACGTTTAACATAACGTATATAATTATGTAGGTTACAGAAATAGCTACATTGGCTTAAAATTCAGCCTCTAACAACCCAGACCTAGAAGACGCGTTTTTGCTCAGATATATAGTACACTTATATCAAATTCAACCAACTCTGTTTCGCAACATAATTATGAATAACAAAGTCTGTACATTGCACTACTGTGTTGGGCAAGTTCTCAATGCCGGCTCATCGTAACGTGGTGTTCGCAATTGGGGTCTAAAACACTAAGGTTCGTTCCGCATGCGGCCTTAAATGGTTCCCGCTAACGACGAAAGAACAAATAATAAAATGCCCCACAGTAAAAATAGTAAAATATGTTTATTTTAAGTGTCACGTAAACTTCTTTCGATTTAAAAAAAATACAACATACATTAAGTTTATTTATTACTCTTGAAAAATGACATTAAACATCACATTAAATAATTAAGATTAATTAAAAAAATAGTTTTGATTATATTTTACGGAGATGACAAGTTTCGCCATGCTAAGGTACGACCGAATGAGAGCATTTGATTATATTTTATTTAGTAGAATAATATTATATAATAGTTAAAGATTTTTTTTATTCATTTAAAAATAAACTTGATTTATTCCACATACAATATATTTGGAATAATTCAAGTTTATTTATAAATGAATAAAAAAAATCTTTAACTATTATATTATTCTACTAAATAAAATATGATCAAATCCTCCCATTCGGTCGTACCTTAGCAAGGCGAAACATGCCATCTCCGTAAAATGTTATGAAAGCTATTTTTTTAAATATACATCCCACTAATAACAAAAAATACGAGTACATTCGTACTCGTATATATTTTTAAACTTTTATTTAAAAAATAATAATGTTTTTGTTTGAAATTTCATGATAGTTTTTTGTAAATAATGATAATGTATTTAAAATTTTAAAAATTCTTTTAAAATGTATATTTAGTTTAGTTTTACTTTACTTAATGGCTTCGACCGGTTTCGGCAGTTCGCTGACAAGAACTCCACGACAAGAAGATGGCAGCGAGCGGCCGAAACCGGTCGAAGCCATAAACCGAAGTGAAATTTAAATAAGTAACTAACTAACTAACTAACCATCACGCCGTCTCCCCGAAAGAGTAGGCAGAAAAATGGACTGCCAGACTTTTCTTTCCTGACATATTTCTCTCGTTTCCTCAACATTCATACATCGTGTTATGCACGCGCGTCGATTTCTCTGACTCCTCACATGTCCGACATTTATTTGATCGTGCCACGTTTTCCTCGGTCTTCCTCTATTTCTGATTCCATTTACATTATTAACATATAATTTTTTTACCATTCTTTCTTCATTCATTCTTTTCATATGTCCAAACCATCTTAATGATCCTTTCATTATTTTGTTCATGACACCATCATTCGCACCGCATTCACTTCTTATATTTTCATTTGACACTCTATCATACACAGAGTATCCACAAATTCGTCTAAGAGATCTCATTTCTACTGCATTTATTATACTTTCATCCTTCTTTTGCCAGTTCCATGCTTCGTTTCCATACATAAGGGTCAGTAGAAGAACACCATTGTGCACTGCCATTCTAGCTTTTTTGGATAGGTTTTTGTTTGCGATGACAAAAAAAGTAAAATAAGTAAAAATAAAAATCAGAATTTTTTATTTATTTATTTGGCTTTTATTTTTCACGCGAGCTAGTTCTCAATAGTATGCAAATAACGTTTTCAGTATCTGACAACTGGGAACCAGTTATTCTCTATAACTGGTTCCCAGTTGTCAGAAACTCGAAAAGGCGGCCTCACTGAATAGAATATGTATCACGTCACTGTGTTTTTCATTCCTCAACGGGTCTCACTAAAAATATGACGGTACTGCGGGGAATTTCGATCGGGCAACATCTCACGGAAAACAGTCCATTGAGGGAAACAAAAAAGAAGCTGCCACCGTATATGCGGGTAGGTAGGTTCCAACATGTTTAAAAGCTTTCCATTTCCACGTAAACTGAAACTTATGTGTTTATGTGAATTGTGCGCCTTGGTGGAGCGAATAATGTACTATCCATATTTGCTCAAAGAATGAGCTTTTCAAATAAAAATAAGAAATATCATATTCAGATTCGAGAAAATTTTATTTAATAAATAAACTAGCGATCTAACTAACCATCACGCCGTCTTCCCGAAGGGGTAGGCAGAAAGAATGGACTGCCACACTTTTCTTTCCTGACATATTTCTCTCACTTCCTCAACATTCATACATCGTGTCAAGCACGCGCGTCGATTTCTCTGACTCCTCACATGGCCGACATTCAATATTTGATTTATTTGATCGTGCCACGTTTTCCTCGGTCTTCTTCTATTTCTGGTTCTATTTACATCGTTAAAATATATTTTTTTTAACCATTCTTTCTTCATTCATTCTTTCCATTTGTCAAATCATCTTAATGATCCTTTCATTATTTTGTTCGTAACACCATCATTCGCACCGCATTCACTTCTTATATTTTCATTCGACACTCTATCATACACAGAGTATCCACACATTCGTCTAAGAAATCTCATTTCTACTGCGTTTATTCTACTTTCATCCTTCTTTTGCCAGTTAAAATAATTAACAAAAATATTTAATAAATATTTAATAAAAACTAACTTATTAACCATCACGCTGTTTCCCCGGAGGGGTAATCAGTTTTGACATCTCTCGGGCTTTCTCTGCATTCATACATCGTAACATGCACCAACCTATCATTGATGATGTAACATAACTAACCTGCCTTTGAAGATGCAAGTAGGAATGCTGAGCGCTTACTTAATCATATGGGTGCAGTCTTGGCCCATCACATGGTTTAACTACCGGAGTTGCGTCTCCTTTAAATGATCTGATTTAGGGCCAAAGTTGTCCCTTACATGCTTGTTTCTGTGGTCTAGACTAGTGGTCCCCAACCTTTTTGTCGCCGCGGACCGGTCAACGTTTCATATTTTACCGCGGCCCACTGAGGGGGGGGGAGGGGGGACACTTTGAATGTAGTTTTTTTTACTAACTAACTAACTAACTAACCATCACGCCGTCTCCCCGAAGGGGTAGGCAGAAAGAATGGACTGCCACACCTTTCTTTCCTGACATATTTCTCTCGCTTCCTCAACATTCATACATCGTGTCATGCACGCGCGTCGATTTCTCTGACTCCTCACATGGCCGACATTCAATATTTGATTTATTTGATCGTGCCACGTTTTCCTCGGTCTTCCTCTATTTCTGGTTCCATTTACATCATTAACATATAATTTTTTTACCATTCTTTCTTCATTCATTCTTTCCATATGTCCAAACCATCTTAATGATCCTTTCATTATTTTGTTCATGACATGTAGTTCATGTAGTTTTTTTTTAAATTTAATAACAATATATTAATACAATATATAATAATAAAATTTACAACTGTGGTACATAAGTTATAGTGACAAATAATAGTCGAGAAAACACAAGGTTTGTGGGGAAAATGAAGAAAAAATATATATTAACAATGAAGTTTCAGATATTTTTTTAATTTTCTTTTGGATTCATGGGTATTTTCAATATTTTTAAGGTTCAATGGAAAGCTGAAAGTATTTTTTTCCAAGATAGAGAAAAGAATTTTGGGATTGCTTAGGGTTTAATATCGGGATTTTAATGTTATTCTGATATCTTGCAGATATATTTACTTGAAAGTTATCTAAAGCGTGAAGGGGCTTACAACGGAATAATTATTTTAAGCTATAATTAAGTTTTATTGGATATGTTCGATTTATCAAAAGTAATTTTGATTTTTAAGCAAGCCCTTGCGCGGCCCAGTACCATTTGGTCCACGGCCCGGGGGTTGGGGACCACTGGTCTAGACTATATAAATAAGTATCGTAACATTTTTTGTAAGTACATTTTGAAAACATATTAATTATTTCTTGTACGTTCGCCATACTTTGTGTTATAGATGTGTTATTTGTATTTTTCTTTTTTTATATACTTTGTATATACAACACTATTAAAAATACAAATCAGACATGTTTCGGACAACCAGTCCTTCTTCAGTAATACATATTTTAAAGATACATATTTTAAATATTATAACATTGTTTACATTTATGATCAATTTTGACAGATCAAAATCAAATTTGATCATAAATGTAAACAATGTTATAATATTTTAAATATGTTTCTTTATAATACGTATCACTGAAGAAGGACTGGTTGTCCGAAACATGTCTTATATGTAATTTTAATAGTATTGTATAAAAAAAGTATATAAAAATACAAATATATGAATTACTTGCTTTTTTTTCAATGTGTTCTTTTGAACCAATACTTGTAGATAAATACTGGATTTTACTCATTGCGGGTAAATAATTTTTAAGGATTAATTGTATCTCAATAGAGACAAAGATGTAAATTGTTTTCTGGGAACAGAATATTATTATCTCGTCCATTCGTTTCACATCTCCAAACCATCTCAGGAATCCTTTTTCAATTTTAATGATGCAATCATCTTCGTTACATTTCTTTCTTATTTCGTCGTTCGGTATCATATATCGTTATCCCGTACATTCTTCTCTACGTTAACTAACTAACTAACCATCACACCGTCTCATGGACTGCCACACTTTTCTTTCCTGACATATTTCTCTCACTTCCTCAACATTCATACATCGTGTCATGCACGCGCGTCGATTTCTCTGACTCCTCACGTGGCCGATATTCAATTTGATCGTGCAACGTTTTCCTCGGTCTTCCTCTATTTCTAGTTCCAACTACATCGTTTTTTTAACATTCTATCTTCATTCTTTCTTTCCATGTGTCCAAACCATCTTAATGATCCTTTCATAATTTTTTTCATAACACAATCTTTCGCACCGCATTCACTTCTTATATTTTCATTCGACACTCTATCATACACATCGTATACACACATTCGTCTAAGAGATCTCATTTCTACTGCATTTATTTTACTTTCATCTTTTCATCGGTACAAGAACGCCATTTTTCTCTACCTTATCATACCGTAATAGCTGGATTGAATGAGGGTACTTAATTTGTTTCGTTTTCGAGGTTCGAGATAGGGTCAAAGCACCAATGAATGACCGTTTAAGGTTCAGCTTGTACTGAAATCCACATTAAAAGCATTAGTTTCATTATTTCAGTGTACAAAAATAAAATAAAACAATAAAAAACACATTGACTTCAAAATTCAAAAGTGATAGTTTTGTTTCTTACCAACAGTTTTTTTTTTTTTTTTTTTTGACGTATACAACAGGTCGCTTGAACCCAATTACAGTATACAATTTGTTTTTTAAGCTGATATATTGATTCTCGTGACATGTGACAGGTAGCCAATCTATCGCCATTTTATTGTCACGAGAATACTACGTCAGACCAAAGACAGTGTGACAATCACACTGCCATCGCCGGGAATCGAACCCAGAACCTTCGGAATGGGAATCAGAGCTCTTACCACTCTGCCACGAAGGTCGTCAGTTGTCTCTGCCTACCTCTTTTGTCATAGTTTCTTGGGATTAAAGTTTTTATAGCAATTCTTATTATATTTTGTTTTATTAACCAACGGTCATTTACTGGGGGGCGGTCAAATACTGGTGCTTCGACCCTAGTTACTATTCGGGAGGTGCGACGTGTCGGTGGAAAGAATTCGCACACGGCTGGCTCGTTTGCCGGCCGGCTATACACAAACAATGCGGAGTTATCGGCTACGTATTGTTTTCGGACAGTCGGCCTAGAATTGAAAGTGTATCTCTAGTTATTCTAGAGCCCGTGCCGCGATGGAAGTGACCTCTGATCTGGAAGTGAAGAGTTACACTCTCTGAATGATAATAGATAATATTTTATTTGGTTCAGTTTACCAAGTAACACCGCAGAATATTAAATATCTAATTATTAAATAAAACGATGTTTTTGGCTGAGCTAACTAACTAACTAAATAACGACGTCTCCCCGAAGGGGTAGGCAGAAAGAATGGACTGCCACACTTTTCTTTCCTGACATATTTTATCTCAACATTCATACATCGTGTCATGCACGCGCGTCGATTTCTCTGACTCCTCACATGGCCGACACTCAATATTTGATTTATTTGATCGTGCCACGTTTTCCTCAGTCTTCCTCTATTTCTGATTCCATTTACATCATTAACATATAATATTTTTACCATTCTTTTTCATTCATTCTTTCCATATGTCCAAACCATCTTAATGATCCTTTCATTATTTTGTTCATGACACTATCATTCGCACCGCATTCACTTTTTATATTTTCATTCGACACTCTATCATACACAGAGTATCCACACATTCGTCTAAGAGATCTCATTTCTACTGCATTTATTCTACTTTCATCCATCTTTTGGCAGTTCTATGCTTCGCTTCCATACATAAGGGTCGGTAGAAGAACACCATTGTGCACTGCCATTGGCTGAGCTACGTTTAATAAAATAAAATCACTCTTCTGCAATGATAACATAAACTTGAAACTCTGCCAGAGAATGATCAAATGCTATGTGTGGTCTGTTTTATTGTATGGATGTGAAACGTGGACCTTAAAAGTCAACTCAATGAACAGACTGGAAGCATTTGCAATGTGGCTCTATCGAATGTTTAGAATTCCCCGGGATGCCGAGGGCCCGGTAGGAGACAGATGTCCTGGCTGCGAAATGTGAAGGAGTGGACCGAAGTGGTTTAAGCTTGTAAGATGAGATTATTTTAAAAGTAAAATTTTATTAAAAATGGGCCAACGATATCGTCCTATGGAGTAGAACCAGAAGGAGATACTGGAAGGACCATGTAATTAGAATGGATAATGACAGATTCTCATAAACAACCGCTTACGAAATACACTCCGGACAACGTCCACTTGAAAGACCGCCAAAGAGATGGAGGGACAGCTGGTTCTCATCATCCGAGGAGACATGATTTCTGTGTCAGATCTATTAAAAAAAGAAGAACAACAACAAACCATCACGCCGTTTACCCGTACGGGTAGGCAGAGAGAATGGACCGTCACACTACTCTATCCTGGCCCACCTCTCTAGTTTCCTCCACATTCATACAGCGAGTCATACATGCACGTTGATTCTTCCGACTTCTAACATGACCAACCTTTAAAATTAAAATTTGATTAATTTGGTCGTACCACGTTTTCCTCGGTTTTTCTCGACTCCGTACTCCATTTACATCATTAACGTAAACTTTCTTAACCATTCTTTCTCCATCCATGCGCTTTATATTTCTGAACCAACGCAGCGATCCTTTCATAATTTTGTTCATAATACCTTCTTCCGCTCTACATTCCTTTCTTATATCAGCATTTGAGATTCTGTCGTACATCGTTCTATCACACATACGTCTTAAGGACCTTATCTCTACCGTATTTATTCTGCTCTCATCCTTCTTCTGCCAGTTCCATACATTAGGGTTGGGACCAGAACGTTTTCATTGAAAAATTATTGTTTCCAATAACTTTTTTTAAAGCTCCATTCACTTTGTTATCCGCACCAACCCTTCTTTCGACGTCATTATCCGTTCGACCATCCGCTGTGAACATGCTACCTAAATACACAAATTCACTCACCTGCTCTAAATTCTCTTCGTTCACAATTATGTTACAATTACAAGAAGAAGAAGTAGCAATAACGTTTGCATAGCGATCATAAAATACAACAATGAAACAATTTTTTTTTTGTAATACGAGATAACAGTAATCTCCCATTGAAATTAAACAAAAAATATATTTCCATTCCGGTTTGCTGGCATACATTTATTTCACAATCTTTTACGTAATTTCTTAGTTAAAAAAAGTACCTTAGTGTTTTAAAACACCATCCACCACTAATTTTATATATTTTACGGACAAGTGTACGTGAAATGTAAAATCCTTTTAGTACAGCCCTCTTAAGAGAGAATTACTCTGTACGCATGTTTATTTCGGTTCTGAAACCCAGTACCATATCATAAAACGGAATAGGAATTCAGAATCACAGGGTTAAGGATTCATTCGTTTATAAAGATTCGGGGTCTGGTGCAGCCCTTTTTACATTTCCGACTTCATTCAACTATCAGAACAGTTCAAATAATAAAACCGTTCATTAATTCTATACTGTATAATAAAACACTTTTTAAACTTTTATTGCAGAACAAACACACTCCCTCGCAATAAATAAAAATTACCATATGAGACTTGGCAAAAAAAACATATTTTCTATTGTGGATAAACCCTTAAGGCTTGTTTTTAACGTTAAAAACAAACGAAAAGCTGATATTTTATGTATTCAGGGGAAAAAAGGATAATCCAGTAATATGGTGCCTATCTTGAATGCGGCGCTAAGAATGAACCCTTTTGATAATTTCAATATAACCTCACATAATTACTAAACGAGAAAGTTGGTTTGCCAGTAGGAGGACAGAAGTTCGGTAGGGGGTGGCGGAAGAGGGGGGTTGGGTAATTAGTTTTCACCATTTAGACTAATACAAGGGATTACTTAAATTTATGGTAGCCCCCCCATCTGTCGGCTGCGGTGCGGCTTTGTTATTTTAACCCCAATGAGAAAAGTTGCTACGCCCCTGTGTACTTCATTTTTATTTTTTAGTCACATAGAATCTCGTACACCTGAGAAACGACTCATTTAAATTACACTATATAACTGTTATTCTCTGAATCATATATTAGTAATCAATCCAATGCTATAGTTTTTAATCAAATTGAAGCCAAGGTATTTGTATAATGAATATGTAATAAATCTGTACACGAAAATCATCAACTTCATCACACAAACTGAATTACTTGCGTTATTCACCGTTGGTACCGATATCTGTGTTGCTTTTCTTTCTTGATAATTATGTATGTCTGGTGGGTAATGTGTGTTTAACTCCTTCTTCGCTGTACCGTGTCGCCAGCAAAGATATTGTGATTTAAAAAAATCTACGCTTAGTTCTTCGAGCTAGTTAGCACGCGGTCAGCGATGGGGTCCCTCAGGCTGCGATACGCAGCTCAAGGGCGGCGTGCTCAGTCAGACGGGTTGCTAGGCACAGCTCACAGCCAGCTACCCTCAAAATGGAGACTGCAACTATCTCCAAATCGTTGGTGGAGGAAGACAAGTTACCCGGATATATTCAAGATTCCAAAATTTGAAAATTGTAATTTCATTTAAATGTACTCTTACATCCGCTTGACGAATTTTATGAATAAAAACACTGTTTTTTCCACTTTTTAGTTTATTTTTCTCGACATGTTTCGGAGGCTTGTACCTTCATCATCGGGAGAACGATATAAATATCGTTAACGTTTATATCGTTCACCCAATGATGAAGGTGTAAGCCTTCGAAACATGTCAAGAAAAATAAGCTCAAAATTGGAAAAAAAAAATGTTTTAATTCATAAAAATTCATCATTATGGAATTCCACAGTGTTAACGCCTTAAGTTTATCTAAAATACTTCAACTTATTTTCTTTATTTCGACAGCGACCGGTTTTTCCAGGCTAGCTGGCATCAACAGACTGGTCATAGTATGAATTTCATTTTCTAGTTTTTTAATTGGAGTTGTAAAAATCTGTACTTATTTTAAATTTCTCCCTCGCCGTTTGAACATGTAAGCTGGTAAAACGTCAAATCGATTGTCGGCACCCGGTGATCCAGTTGACAAACATTGTCTTGTGACGCTTTGACTACTCCAGGCCGCATATTAATAATTACCCATCTTGAAAACCTTTCCTTGTATCTGTCAATGCGTATGCGCAGTCTATTAATGGTCTTACAGATTCTCCATAACAACTCTTGCCCAGCTGGTATCGCGTCTTCGGGTACCAACCAGTTAAGATACTCACAGCTTTCCTTCTATCCGTCCAGTCTTTTTACTTTGTATACCCGCTGATGTTGTGAACTGGTGTTTAAAAGGCTATCATTCTTCGATTTGAGTCTTAAGACTGAGCAACCTCTTCTTTCCCTTAGCCATTTCCCGTTATTTGGGGTCGGCTCTCCTAATACGGCTCCGCCAAGTCTCACGATCCAGGGTCATCTAGCTGTCTAGTCCCGTTCTTAACTGTGGACATTCACGTTGCAAGAGGCCGAACCGGTCCCCTCTTTCTGTCTTCCGATGGTGAACAATGGATGTCTGGTGTCTGGTGTCAATTACCCCAGAGGTGATGTGAATAAATGTATTTTGAGTAAATAAACTGGTATGATTTGATTTGAATAAAATGAATCGATTTTTTTAAATATACTTTCAGTATTATTTTCAATACTCCTTGAAGGTATTTTTTTATATTAAACGAAATATATTGATGAAGCATTGTAAGTCGCAAATATATATTTGTTAGGAAAAGCAGGAGAATCCATTGTTATATTCTACTTAAATGAGAAATAACAACCTTTTCTATGAAACGTATGGGAAAATCACCTACGAGAAGCCTACAGGTGTGGCGTAAGTACATAGCGAAGGATCCGTTACATAATATAATATTATATACAGGTACATATGCCTATATCAGGGATACTTCCGTGAATCTCCGATGAATAGCAGACCAAATAAAATTTATTTATTGCCTTAAAAACAAAAGGTTAACTCAAAATATGTACAGAATATTCCAAAAACGACATCTAAAAAATATTTTTGACTTTTTGTTGTCTAGGTAAAATTTTATGATTATTATATTAACGGGTATTAATAACGAACTAACTAACCATCACCCCAACCCTCGAAGACGTAGATAAATAATGGAACGCCACGCTGTTTTTTCCTGACATACGTTTCTGGCTTTCTCAACATTCATACCCGCACTTCCTCAACTCCTTTACGTTGCCACATTTAATAATTGATTGGATTGATCATGCCACGTTTTCTTCGTTCTTCTTCTAGTTTCATATAAGAACATGTGTAATACACTTCTAGTGTTTTAAATAAAAAGTTTATTATATATTATATTTTATTTTTAAAAGTACACAAACTAAATTTCTTTTAATTTTCCAATGCCAATCCAATCAAGATAATGATTTTCGAAAAATAAGAAATCATGAATGTTTGCAACATTAGCAAGAATAGAGAAAAATTGGCCAATCAGTCAGTTTCCTTTGAATTTTTAAAATGTTTTTTTGACCCATTTGAAAATATGACAAATTCTATAAAAGTGTATTTGAGATTGATGACGCTTTGGCATATATGAGTTTTTGTCAGTTCTCGGAGTTTTATTATTACTTTTCAATACACTCATATCCTCGCGTTTTCCCCTTCAGCGAAGGCCCGATACGTTCAGGTAGCTTCTCCCTAATCTCTCCACGCAATGTGCAAAAGTAGAGACCCCACGAGGCACAAAATAAACAAGCGAAATTGATATGCACACATACATGCACTGGAAGCGGGGTAACACTAAAAGGATACATGGTTTAGATGAGACTCATAAAAAAGGAATAATGTTCGTTTTTTTCTAACATCGGAATATATCACGAAGTTTTTGAATAAATGCAGTAGAAATGAGATCTCTTAGACGAATGTGCAGATACTCTGTGTGTGATAGAGTGTGGAATGAAAATATAAGAAGTGAATGCGGTGCGAATGATGGTGTTTTAAACAAAATAATGAAAGGATTAAGATGGTTTGGACATATGAAAATAATGAATGAAGAAAGAATGGTAAAAAAATTATGTGTTTACGATGTAAATGGAACCAGAAATAGAGAAAGACCGAGAAAAACGTGACACGATCAAATAAATCAAATATTGAATGTCGGCCATGTGAGGAGTCAGAGAAATCGACGCGCGTGCATGACACTCTGTGAATAAAGAAAATGCGCGAGAGTTATGTCAAGATATAACAGTGTAGCGGTCCATCTTCTCTGTCTACCCCCCCGGAGAAACGGCGGGATGGTTAGTTAGTTAGTTAGTTAGTTTTATTATTTTTTATATTTTTTATTTTATTTAAGAAAGGCTTGATATTTTGGTTCCAACGGAGCATTAGGTAATTTGGGCCCAAGTGTATGACTTATTTATGGCCCATTTCAGCTGGCCGACCCTCGGAAGAACATTCGATCGCGTTCTCCTCCTATTCAATAAGGACCATTTGAATAACAGGACGATTTTATTCGCGGACGATTGCCATAATTTTCCTCCTCCGAGGGGCGCAGAACCCAGGTGTTCATTTGCCCACAGTAAGTTGTTTTGTAGTTGGGTAAGTGCATTATTGGAAATGGATTTTTGTTGCCCAACTGTCATTTATTTAGAAGCAAACGGAGAAATGCGTAATTTATTTTACGACGGAATAACATCTGCACCCGTATACCATACAATATATGTCGAGATAAAATCGCAATACAGAAAATGAAAAGCGGCTGTATCGTATAAATAAATGTAAGATATTTAAGTTACCCAAAACATTGGGCCCAATGTTAATTTTACATACATAAACAAAAAATCATATCCTTAAAAACAAGGATATTCCCATGAATTTAAAAAGAAAAGTGTTTGAAACATGTATCCTCCCTGTGCTTACATATGGTCTGGAAACTATCACCTTAACTGCGAGGACCATATATAAATTAAAATGTACACAGCGATCTATGGAGAGACAAATGTTAGGCATAAGTCTGAGAGATAGAATCAGAAATGAAGAAATCAGACGCCGGACAAAGGTTGTCGACGTGGTGGATCGTATTGCCAGGCTAAAGTGGCAATGGGCAGGTCATGTTGCCAGACAGGGAACAGACAGATGGGCACCCAGAGTCCTAGTATGGAGACCATGGGACATGAAAAGAGGAGTGGGCCGGCCTCAGAAACGTTGGGCCGATGATATTGTCCCTGTCGCGGGTAGCAGGTGGATAAGAGAAGCCCAAAGAAGAGAAAAATGGAAGAAATTAGAAGAGGCCTACATCCAGCAGTGGAGAGACGGCTGAAGAAGAAGAAGAAGAAGAAACAAAAAATATGGTAATCAATTTGCAGCTTAAAAAGAGAATTTGTGATAATAAAGTAATAAGATTCATATGTAGATATGAATCTAATGTATAATTTAGATGGGATGGAAAGGTTTGGATGAACAATTCATATAAGAGAAGAAACATTAGAAGATTTGTGTTTATTCAAAGTTAGTGTTATAATTTCCATAGTCATTTGACTATTCTTTTATAGAAAAGTGTACAATTATGAAAAATTGGCATTAAAAAGGAAAAACTTTTGAAAGAGTAAATGGCGATGCAATTTTTTTAATCTCTTTTTAATTTAAACTTTCTAGCTAACAATCACGTCGTCTCCCCAAAGGGGTAGGTAGGAGAAATATACCTTTCCTAACATACTTCTACTTCTACTACATATCGTGTCATGAACGCACGTTGACATCTCCGACTCCTCGCTCGATGGACATTTAATATTTGATTGTGCGATGTTTTCCCCTTTTTCTAGTTCCGTTAATGTCGTTTACTTATACTTTCTTTACCATTCGTTCCATGTGTCCAAACATACTTTATGATCCTTTCATTATTTTTAAACTATTAAATTTTAAAAAACTTTATTTTATGTATTTTATTTTTCGCAACAGCTATTTCGTCAATAGCTCCCGCGAAAAATAAAAATACAATTGTGATACAGAAAATATAGTTTTTTTAATTTAACAGTTTATAATGTTAGAGCGTCATAGTGTTTCGGCCAAAACAATGGACTTTCATTATTTTATTCATAACACTTTCATTTGCACTGCATTCACTTCTTATATTTGCATTTGTTACTCTCATTTGCAAATTTATTACATATTCGTCTAAGAGATCTTATAATAATTTATTTATAAATTTCAAACTTTATTTCGGTATTCAATAACATAACCGTAAAAATAGTCAGACAAATTCATACGTCTCAGGGACACGCCTAAAACATGGGTTGCAGTTTTAAATTGAATTGGAATTGCGAGTTTACAGTACGTGTGTCGGGATGCGGCATTATTATACAAATAATTTGATCTTGTTAAAATGCACCATGCATGCGCATAAGTTCAACAAAATAAAAGTTAGTCTAGTGATGTATAAGAACTTTCGCGCCAACCGCTACGCCGTGCCGTATCGCCATGGAAATATATTTTATCATAAAGCCTTGTTAGGGAGAATATCTGATCTAATAATGGACTTGTTAGCAACATTCAACTGCACGCTTGCGTTGGTTTTTAAGTGGAAAGCGATTGCAATTTAATCACTAGTTGCATCCTGTGAAATATTCACGAAAGTAAAAAATGTCTACCCTTTATATAACATGCTTTATTTAACAAATATTCAGCAGTTGCGTTGAAAGCGTACTGCTGTACGGATATGAGACTTGGAAATGTACCGCGGACGTTTTTGGTAAACTCCAGGTGTTTATAAATAGGTGCCTTCACTCAATATTCAAACCTGCCATGCCAAACATGCCTTCACTCATTATTAAAAATAAGACAAATATACAATTTCTAGTATAATATTTCAATTTATGAATCAGAAAAAATTTATAATAATCAAATTAATTTTCAGTCAGTAAAGCCTCTGCCGTGTCAGGATGCCTGAATAATCTGGTCTGGAAAAACAAGCACATGCGTATCGACAGCAAGATCAGAATATACAAAACATGCGTGCGACCCATCATGACGTACGCTGTAGAGACGCGGGCTGACACTGTGCGAACCAAGGGACTACTTAGAACATCGGAGATGAAGGTCCTAAGATCAAGTACTGGAAAAACCCTCCGAGACCGTGTCCGCAACGCAGACATAAGGAAAACCTGCGAAATAGAGGATATCGTTCAGTGGAGTAGATCCAGAAGAAGATACTGGAGGGACCATGTAGCCCGAATGGATGGTGACAGACTCGCATATACAGCCGCCTATGAAATCCCTTCAGGACACCGCCCACCTGGAAGACCGCCTAAGAGATGGAGGGACAGCTGGATCTCATCATCCGACGAGATATGATTTCTGTGTCACAGATCGTCAGATCTATCAAAAGAAGAAGAAGAAGAAGAAGAAATTAATTTTCTTAAATTCCAATTAAAAATATGCTTAAGAAAATTGGTATCATTAATTAAAGAAATAACATTAATATTAAGTAAAAAGCTTTTTATAATTGGAAAAACATAAAAAAACCTTGTCAAAAAGTCGTAGGAAGTAATATCCAAAGATTGGAAAGAAAGCAAACAACAATTGGCGATTGATGGAATTGTCGTAATTCGTCAACTTAATTATTGACTTGAAATTCCAGATTTCATCAGGAATTCATGAAGTAACATCGTGGATTCAAAACAGCGAAACAGTTTCCTGGGGAAGAGAACGTTCGCTACTTTTTATTTTTTCTTTTGGAAATAAATGAATAACGAGGCATTTTATTATCCTGCGATTTGAATACGAAGGGTAAAGGCTCGTCTGAACATACATATTTATATTATTATTTTTAGACGCAATATCGCAAACTCGAAAATGATGAGAAAGATTTGTTGTCAAAGAATATGTTATATAGATTTCAATCTGCAACAAACAAACAAAACCATCACGCCGTTTCTCCGCAGGGGTAGGCAGAGAGAATGGACCGCCACACTACTCTATCCTGGCACACCTCTCTAGCTTCCTCCACATTCATACATCGAGTCATACACGCACGTCGATTCTCCCGGCTTCTGACATGACCAACTTTTAATATTTGATTAATTTGGTCATGCCATGTTTTCCTCGGTCTACCTCGACTCCTTACTCCATTTACATTGTTAACGTATACTTTTTTAACCATTCTTTCTTCACCCATGCGCTCCATATGTCCGAACCAACGAAGCGAACCTTTCATAATTTTGTTCATAATACCTTCTTTCGCTCTACACTCCTTCCTAATATCAGCATTTGAGATTCTGTCGTACATCGTTCTACCACACATACGTCTTAGGGACCTCATCTCTACCGCATTTTTTCTGCTCTCATCTTTCTTCTGCCAGTTCCATGCTTCGCTTCCATACATAAGGGTCAATCTGCTATACATAAGTTTAATCGGGTCAATAGGGTCAATCTTCAATAGGGTCAATCTTCCATACATAAGTTCAATCTGCTTATATGTTATGTATAGTTTTACATAAGAAATAAATAAAAAAGGCTTATATGTTATGTATTGTTTGACATAAGAAATAAATAAAAATATGTGGGTTTCTCTGTTGTAGGGGTAGCCAGAGATTATGATGATTTTATGATTTTTATTTATTTTACTTTTACATGTTATATATTAATTTGACAAAAAAAGTTTATGGACTGTAGTTGTCACACTAGGCATGGCCTGTATCGTGACAACTACATAAAATAGCATTTTAGTGGAATTGTTAGTAACATGGAGGTTTGTTAGTATTTGTTTGTAATCTTATGCTAACATTGGTAAAAGGCTTATCGCAACACGATGACGTAATTAAAATTGAGTGCTAGGAAAGTTGTGATAATAAATTTACATACTAGGATAGATAGGAAAACTCTTCTAAAACTAAAAGAAAAATATATTTTCTACATCTATGGTTGACCCCCTTATATACGAGTATTTGGTTAGAGCACGTTTAAATTTCGATATGTCGTTAATAGATTTGAGATTCTCAGGAATACGATTGAAAATATAGGGCGCGCGGAATGGAAATTGTTTTTGGGCTAGAGCTGAGCGACAGCGAGGAACTTTAAAATTATGATGAGAGGAATATCTTGTGGTTCGGTTCTGTTGTGATTTCGAACTCGAAATTTTAAATTTGAAGAAGATAGCTGATATTTTAATGTAAAGTTGTCGAATACTAAGGGTTTGATATTCTTTGAACAACAATTGCTCATTATCATTATGATTACAACACTTGTTATTACGGTATAGTATTTTATTACTTTAATTCACAAGTACCTGGCGTACCTGGCGCGCCGCCAGGTACGCTTGTACCGCCGTGTTGCGTCTTGCATGGGCAATTATCGACCGAACACGCTCGTCGTCCTCGATAGAATTTGGATCGTTTAAATAGAGGCGAATACAATAATTAATTAGGATTATAAAGAGTGGTCATATAACGGTCCAAACTTGATGAAAAATGATGCATACATAGGGTGTTGAAACAATTTCGTAGAAATTTATTAATAAATTGTAAAATTTTAATTGTATCTCAATAGAGACGAAGATGCAAACTAGAAACTGAATATGGATGATCAAGGCGTTTACAGGACCTATGACCCGTCATTGGTTGGGCTAAGCGCACGCTCTATGTAATTACAACCTTCCCCATTCCACCTTTGTTTATGATCATGCATGACAAATTTTTGGAAGTTGTATATATGCTCCAAATCTATACTTATCTTCACATGTCAGTTTCAATTAGCCATCTATGTAGATTTGATTACACATGTTAATCTTTTTAAGATCAACCTATACAATCCACCCACTAACGCCTCTATCTATGGAGATTGATTTTTAGCATTTAGCATACTACTTTATTAACACAATGTGAAGGCTATCGCCATTAGCGCATTGTTTGGAAGCTGCCTGGAGTATCATTCCTATCTATATGCCAAAGAATTGACCAGAATGATTACAAATATTTTTTGTGAATGTATACTTACGAGTATACTTGTATACGAATTCTGGATTTTCACCTGTGGTGGGTGATTAATTAAATTAAAATTTCATGAATTAATCACCCACCATGGGTGAAAATCCAGGATTCATGTACAAGTATAAGCATACATTCACAAAAAATATAAATAAATTGTAATTCGTATTATAACAGTGTTTTAAAAAAAAAACAGTTAAAAATTTAAGTATAATATTGTGTTTCGGCCAAAAATATAGATTATTGCGTAGATTTTCACGTTTGGCAGCAATATGTTTTGTGTGATTTTTGGATAACAACGGGTGATTTCTCCTTCTCGACTGACGTTTCGGAGATCGTTGCAGTCTCCATATTCAGGGTAATGTGGTGGTGGTAATTATTACATTACCACCACCACATTACCCAGAAGATGGAGACTGCAAGAATCTCCGAAATGTCGCTTGAATCATACTTTGTTACCTAAAATCGAACAAAAAATATATACTTTACTTCAAAATATTTACTTCAGTTGTATGGAAAAAAATCGAGTATTTATTTTTGTTCTTATAGGTATTATAATAACAATGGAAGATTCTTCCGGATATTTTCCGGCATCTGGTCGCGCCTCAATATTCGCCGCAGAACAGCGTCCCTTACACTCGCGTGTATACATAATTAGCTGTCATATTTTGTACATTTTTCACCAAATACGACAATTTAAATCCCCCGCAAAAACATTGCCTGCGCGCTGCTTGCTCTAACTCAACAACAGTCACATTTAAACAAAAATCAAACGAATCGACGTTTAACTCTCAATTTAGAAAAATATGTATATTTTATAACTAACTCACCATCACGCCGTCTCTCCAAAGGGGTAGGCAGGAATGATAGACTGCTTCACTGTTCTTTCCTTACATTCATACAAAGTGTCATACAAGATGTCATTCAAATATAATATAATATTATAAATCTTCAAGAAAACAGACGTTTTCATTCGTATTAAAAATATACTTACACAAAAAAATATTTGTGTAAAGAGCGACGTCGCGATTTTGCATTTATACTTGTACGAGGTATTGCTATTGCTAGCCACACCACTACGAAGATAATCGTTCGCATTCACAAATACGTTAATCTTAGCGAAAATTAGCACTGAACCAACTTACTAAATAAACAAAGTTTGTGGTAAGACGAATTTACCAATAATCTTACTAACAAAATTATGCAATCATATGTATATCGCTAAGCTTGTAAGATCAGTAAAAGTATTGAAAAATGAAATAGTTTAGGTTTTTAACACCTAAAAATAAAAATTATATTAACCCTAAATTGGACTCTAGAAAACAATGAAATAATATTTATTAGTCGATTGTTTTGGCCGAAACACTAAGAAACTACGACAGTTAAATTATAAAACGCTGTTTAAAGTATCACAATTTTTATTTTCTTTATTTTTAGCAACAGCTGTTTCGTCAAGCTATGTTAACATCATCAGGTGTAACAATTATTAAACAGTTAAAAAATATTTTCGTGATTTAAAAAAAATGGTAAAATAATAAAGTGCATTTTATAATTCAACAGTTAAATATAGTAAATAGTATTCTTATAGTACCTAGTATAATGTATCAGGTTCTCCTTATTCTATTGGTTGATTATTTTTAAATTTCTAGCAAACCACAAGATGGCTTTTATTGAGAACGTTGTTTGTTATAAAGATAGTGTGCACTTCTCAAAGGGATACGTAAGATAACCCAACGGGACCATTATTCTGATATGTACGGATTCTCCATTGATATCGTATTTCTTGCAATTACTATACTAGTAACATAGGCTAGAGTAAGTTGAAGAAATATAATAACTTTGTGAACTTTATCTGTTAAAGTGACATCCAAATTTTAATAATGAACGTATTTTTTTTAATAAAAAATATGGTTTCTTCTCAAGTGTTGTATATACAAAGTGTATAAAAAATAAAAATCGAAAAAAAAAATATTGTAAATTAAATTGACATGTTCATTTCAAGCTTTCAAGCAATGGCTCTCTTTAAAATTTTATAATTTTATAAACTAACTAACTAAACTATCGCGCCTCCTTAAAGAGGGTAGGCAGAAATAATGGACCGCCACACATTTCATTTCTGACATACTTCTGTCGTTTCCTTAACATTCATACATCGTGTCATGCACGCACGTAGATTTCTCCGACTCCTTGCATAGCCTACTCTTAAGATTTCGATTGATTTGAACATATAACGTTTTCCTAAGTATTAACCATTCTCTCTTCATTCATTTTTTCAATGTGTCCATCTTAATCTTAATGGTCTATTCATTATTTTGTTCATAACACTTTCATTCGCCTTTTTATATTATATATGAAAATTATATAATATCTATAAAAAACCTCACAATACAAAAAGAGACCTCATAAAAAAAAAACTGAAATAATATTTTATAATAAAAAAAATAAGCTTTCTTAGGAGTTAGCCTTGATAAAACGAATAACAAGAACCGAAATTTATCAAATTGTGTAACGTAAAGTTAAATTCTCTTTTTATTATTTCAGTTATCCTCGGCATCAAATTCGATCTTAAGATGTGGACAGCCACATATCCTTCCATCATTATCGAAGTCTTCGTTGCCAGTGAGCCTGGCGAAACCGGTTGCTGTCAAAATAAAGACAATTGGTTGTAGTTAATAAAACAAAATCGTTTATTTAATTGAATTCTCCTGCGGGGCGTAAAGAGAAGGATGGAGTGCCCCATCGGGTAAAGTGTGACAGTCCATTATTTTTGTCTACCCCTTCAGGGAGACGGCGCGGCGTGGTGGTTAGTTAGTTAGTTAGTTGAATTTCCATCAAGAGATTTCATTTAAATTATTAGTAACTGTTGAATTAAAACACTCTTTTTTAAGATCACAATAAAAACACTCTTATTTAAGATCACAATTGAAATTGTTATGAAGTTTCGCTAACCAATAATAGTATCATCAGATATTACAATCATCTAAAAATACAAGCAGAAATATTTAGTTTATAAAATATACAAAAATCATTAGGAGGAGAAGAAAATCAAATCATAATCATTAGATTACAATAATATTACAAGTAAAGTTATACTCGTATATCAAGCAAAACAGTATTCTCATACCACGATAAATTATTTACGTGTATCCATTGTAAGATCTAGTCTCAGAATCCTTTAGACCATTCCTCAAAATCTCCGATGATTCAGAGATTAAGAGAGGGTATAACGATACTATTTTGAGGAACCTTCCTACCGTACCTAGGTACTTACCCTTAACCCTACAGCGGAATTAAAGGTCGGGGGGACGTAATTAAATTGAGATGTTTGTTGATACAGCGAGTTAAACTGTACATTATGTATTAATACAATTCAGCAATGTTTTTATGTTTGTTCTTAAAATTGTATGATCAGTTTTTAATTGAGATGATGTGAACACACGGAATGAATGAAAGGAGAAAAAAATATATTAACGATGTTAAAGGAACTAGAAATAAAGGAAAAACGTGGCATGATCTTCTCCTTCTTCAAGTGTATCCCTAACATTGGCGATCACCTCGGCGAACCTGTCCCTGTCCTGCGCCACTTGGAACAGCTCCTCCACACTTCGGATGCCGTATAATATTAATTTTTAAAATAATTATGTATAATTTACTGAATTTATAATAGATATAAATGTTATTTTAAATTTTGTTTTGTGTACAGAGGGAATCTTCACTGATTCCAGACGACATTTATATAAAATATTTTAAATAAATTATGTATTTATTTTTAACACTACTGAATTTAAGTATATATTTTTTTATCTTAGTCCGCTGGTTGACCTTTAAGTTTCTCCATTTTTAAGTCTGTAACGAAAACCAAAATTAGGGCAGTAATCGATTCTAGTAAAAGCGAAAAGGCAAATATTGATTGATCATTGAGGATTATTTGATCAGGAGTATTAAGGCTATTGATTTTCAATATTTCTTATTTGTCTAACATTTGTCTTTTCGGGCATATGAAAAATTTAACGGTTTCAGGAGAATTAAACGATATGTTATTTTCGAACAGATGGTTGGCAAAGTTTGAATTTAACTTGTTATTTCAACTCTGGACATAATATTAACAATTCGAATTTTGTTAAAAGCCCTTCCTGTTTGGCCTACGTAACTTGCAGGGCACAGTTAAGTATATATGAGTCTAAATTTAACATTTTATTATCTTTTATCCTTACAATTTAAAATTAATTTACCCTGTCATCAGTCTATCGATCCCAGCTGGTCTGGCAAAACCGGTCGCTGGTGAAAATAGTAAAAAAAAATTAAATAAAAAAAAAAAGTTTTATTTCATTCTTATATAAAATGAACCCCATTTCAAGAGATTTCAATAAAAGCATTATATTATTATATAAAAAATGCACGATTAAATAAATTGCAATATCAAATAAAAATGTATTAGCAACAGCGGCTTTAACCGCGATTTAATTCATATTTATGGTATCATTCTTTACAGTATCATTCTTCTAACATTTGTATTTTTTGATAAAGACACGTGTATCTTGAAGAAATACTTAAAATGTTTTGAAGAGTTTACATTTAAAATTCAAAATAAAACACTCTAAAAAGTAAACATCAAACTGATTTTATTAATATATACGAGTATAATTGAGTCAAACTGTTAAGTGTTTATTTATTTAAAGACTCTTCCGTTTGAAAGCGAGAACGAGGATCGTAGAATAAACTTTGAAAGTTGAATAAATAATATAGTACTTCGAATCATTCATCATACTGCGCAGGAAGAAAACTTATTTAAGACTACCAATAAATAAATGTGCAGACCGTATCGCAGCTCTGACGTAAAATGAACAAAATGCCCACTTTGAGGTCGTTCTAAAACTGCAAAAGAAAAAAAATATGTACATGGTTCTATATTTACAATTACTTTGTGTTACGGATTCATAATTGATTTTTTTTCTCTACAGCTAATCACATTCATGATAAAAAAAAAAATTTAATATTTATTTAAAACTGAATTCATACATCCAACATTCATACATCGTCCAATGCACGCAAGTCGCTTTCTCCGACTCCTCACGTTGCCGACATTCAATCATTGATTTATTAGATTTGCCACGTTGTCCTTGTTCTTTCTTTATTTATAGTTCAATTAACATCGTTAACGTCTACTTTTTTACCATTGTTTCATTTCAATCTTTTCATGTGTTGAAACCATCTTAATGATCCTTTCATTATTTTGTTGATAACACTTTCATTCGCACCGCATTAACTTCTTATATTATCATTTGGTACGCTATCATACACAGATTTTATATATATTTATCTAAGAGATCTCATTTCTACTGCATGTATTCTTCATTCATCCTTCGCTTGCCATCATTTCATGCTTCGCTTTCATACATAAGCCACTGCCATTTTAGCTTCTTTGGATTGGCTTTTGTTTGCGATAATAACATTTATTATGTATATATAATATTTTGATTACACTGACGAAAGGCTTCTATTTCCCTAATTATGCTTAGGCTTTGATCTGGTTAAAGATAAAACGTAAAAATTCTATTAATATCACTTCAGATTCCATTTGCAAAGGGCTATAATTTCGAGCTTCGAAATCTGGAAGCACAAATACAATGTCAAATTGTTAAGAGAAGAAATGTTTTATATTACAAATGCGTACTTAAATTACACACACCTCAGCAAAATCACACATATCCTAGTGTAAGTACTCGTATATTAACAACATTTCATAACGAAACGTTGTGGATACATAAAACAACAAAACGCTGTTAATGCTTACGAATATGTAACAAGAGACTCCTTTTACGAGCGCTTACCCTTTATTATTTATTGCTCTTGTCGTGAAATTTTTACAACTTGCCGTGGACAATTTAATTTTTTATTCTAAGTTCGTTGAGTCATCTGAAAATAAACAAGTGTAGAACACACCCCCTTCATAAGGTTACACTTTAATAATAATAAAAATTATTAATTAAAAGCGTTTACACTGCGGAATTTCGTAATGACGATTATTTTATGTGTTATACACTGTTTTTTCCACTTTTGGGTTTATTTTTCTCGATATGTTTTGAAGGTTTTACACTTCCATCATCGGGTTCATCTGATCTTCTTCTTCCTGGCGCTATCCTAACTCATCGCCTGTATTGACTGTCGGGGTCGGCTCTTCTCGATCTTAGGCTCTACCTCGCACGGTTATGAGTATCACCCTCACTCAAGCCATTTCTCCGCAAAACGCTATTGCACTGAAAGATTCATGTGTTTTTAGGTCTTCCTTTGGATGGTTGACGAGGAAGATTCACAGACAGAGCTCTATTTACTGTGAGGTCTTACATCGTTCACCCGATGAAGTAAAAATATAGCTGGGTAAAGATATATCACTATAGATTCTTAGAAAATCTTTTTTTACTGAGTTTTCTTCGAATATATGAGGTTAAATATTATTATTACTGTTATTATTTTGATAAAACGCTCCTTACATGATTACAGCACGAGTCAAATCAATTTAAAGTCTATAGCTATCGTATTGCAACTCATGATATTTGATAGGTAGATTAATTAATATATTGCCATTTTATTGTTACTTGAATTCTACACCAGACCAATGACAGTGTGACAATGGCACAGCCATCTCCATGAATCGAACCCGGGTCCTTCGTTATGGCAGTCAAAGCACATACCACTCGGCCACGAAGGTCATTTATAAGATAAGTTTTTACTTTGTTGAGAAGCAAACAGAGAAAAGATTAAAAACGAAATGTAACTCATTTTTATCGTTCTTCCATCACAATTTAAACTCATAACATGTTGATACCCCAAGCGTGAAATATCCAAAATGTAGAATACTGTTTTTAGCTGATTATATGTTCCATTTTCAAGGATTGTAACCTAAGGGATATGTTTTATTGTGGATCTGTGATAATTATTCTCTATTCCACATTTTGAAGTAGTCCATTATACATTTCCCATGGTTGCTATTCCGGTATAGGGCCTCGACGTTCAAGCTTACTAAAAGCATTCAAGTTTACTGAAAGTTCTGATAGCGAGGTGCTCTAAAAACTAAAATATATCGAAACATTTACAGTTACCAGAGGTTCCCAAACTTTTTTGTCCCGTAGACCCTTTAGCGATTTTTTCTATTTTGTGTAGACCCCTTGCTTTCCTATTATTGATTTTTTATTTACAAATTCATCTATAACTGTAACATTAGTTTTTAAAGCTGACACAGAAATATTCCCTTTAATAGGGTTTACTGTAAAAAAATTTTTTTAAATAAAATATATGTTAAGTTTTATAGTTATACATTTTAACTGTTAAATTTACAACACTTATATAATATCACAATGATGTATTATACACTTTTTTCGCCAATCGATGTTATCATCAGCAGATCAAACAGCTGTCGTAACATTCTCAAAAAGTGTATAATAAAAAATTGTCACATTATAACAGTGTTGTAAATTTAACAGTTAATAATGTTGAAGAATCATAGTTTTTCGGCCAAAACAATAGACTATTTAGACATACAATCATTAATTAAAACAAAACAAAATGCAAATCCAACATTTTTACATAAAATAAAAACAATGATCTATTAGGGGGGATGAGCCTGATGCTATGATATCAAAATTTCAATATTTGGCTTCAATTTAGTTGAACCATCTCGTGGACCCCCATTTACATCTCATACACCCCCAATAACTTTTCCAGTTGTCGTAGACCCCTTGTAAGTCGAAATCGACCCCTGGGGGTCGATATAGACCACTTTGGGAACCACTGGTCTAGAATATGGATTTCACTTTTTTTATTAGTTTCAATAAACAGTCTAAATTGCTCCTTAAAGTTATCCCCATTCTTAATAAGATGAATGTAAATGTTAACAACTAATCGTTTGAGGGTTGTGTAAAATAAAGTATGTAGCATAAAGTACAATATGTAGCCGAATTATTAATGGAATAATACATTTGTTAATGTTACATTGTGAAATTAAAACAATACACTGAAACAGAAATTTCTTCTATATTCGCCATAACTATGTGTTGTGGATTCATTGAATAATATTTTATTTTAACTTTGTACACAGCACCAAACTTTATAAAAAAAAACTTGTTTGTATTTTATATATTTATAAGATTTATAATTATATTTATATTTTGAACGATGAAGGGCTTCTGTGTCCGAAACACGTTTGTATTTTAATGTTGATTTTTTTAAATGATGTTGGTGTTGTGTACAAAGTTAAAAAAAAGAAACATTGTTCAATGAAACAAAAATTTCACTGATTTTCGATTATTTTCTCGGCTTAGTTGAATGGTAAATAGAGTATACGCTTACCATAAACATAGAAAAAAACCAAGGAAAACGTGACATCGGAATGGCTAATTATTTGAACTTAACGTTCATACATCGTGTCATGCACGCGCGTTGATTTCTCTGACTCCTCACATGGCCGACATTCAGTATTTTATTTATTTGATCGTGCCACGTTTTCCTCGGTCTTCCTCTATTTATGGTTCCATTTACATCGTTAACATATAATTTTTTGCCATTCTTTCTTAATTCATTATTTCTACGTGTCCGAACCATCTTAATGATCCTTTCATTATTTGGTTCATAACACCATCATTCGCACTTATTATATTTTCATTCAACACTCTATCTTACACAGTGTATCCACACATTCGTCTAAAAGATCTCATTTCTAATGCATTTATTCTATTTTCATCATTCTTTTGCCAGTTTTATGCTTCGCTTCCATACATAGAGGTCAGTACGAGAACACCATTTTGTTTTTTTCTTGTTCCATTCATATTAATTTTTTCCATATTATCAAACCATCTTAATAATTAAAAAGTTAGTGTTGTAGGTATACAAAGTATATATAAAAAAAAAGAAAAATTCTAATAGTTATTGATGAATTATCATGTGTTCAAAAGTCCTATTTCAAGTTCTACACCATCCTGTTTTATCTTAAGTCGTAATATTCCGTTCACTCACTTTTTTAAACCGACAAATTAACAGCAGATACACCGAATTCGGCTTTGCTAAGATCATCCGTCTTCATTAGCTTAAACATTGCGTCGCCAATTATACGGCTTAATTAGCGCGCCATGGATACATTGTGCCTCCTATATTCTCCATGGAAACACGGCACATTCAAAGATGGCGGCGGGCGGTTGACAGTAATTAGAATAAATCATAATCGAATATTTTGGGCAACCTTCAAATATTCAAATAACGAATCTGTTTTCCGATATTAAATAATGGATTGGTTGACCTTTCAAAATGTATCCATATTTTAGACAAATAATTCGTAAAATGGAAATGAAATTCAAAAAAAAAATATGAGCGTAGGTAGGTACCCACATGTATTTTACATTCTCGATGTCATAAAATCGCCTCTTTGCAAGAACAACGTGTTATCTCGAAAAATTTAAAATATTTAAAAATGAAACAAGATACCCGTCTGAAAGAGACAACGTGACAACAAAATATACCTACCACTGTTGTATTGTCTCTTTTCCTCATTAATTCTCTGTTTTTCACATTAAAAATACCATGTTTTTGTAGAAAATAATATTGAACACGGCGGATTTGATTTTCGAAATGTCACGTTATTCTTGCAAAGAGGCGAAATCATAATATAAATATATTTATAGACGAGTGTAATATCAAAAGATTGAATTAAATATCAACGTGGAGTTTAAATTCAAGCTTGGTGTTATGAACAAAATAATGAAAGGATCATTAAGATGTTTTGGAAACATGGAAAGAATGAATGAAGAAATGAATAAATGGAACTGAAAATAGAGGAAGACCGAAAAAAACGTGGCACAATCAAATTAATCAAATATTGAATGTCAGCCACGTGAGGAGTCAGAAAAATCGACGCGCGTGCATGACACGATGTATGAATGTTGAGGAAGCGAGAGAAATATGTCAGGAAAGAAAAGTGTGGTAGTCTATTATTTCTACCTACCCCTTCGGAGAGATGGCGTGATGGTTAGTTAGTTAGTTAGTATGCGGATTTTATCAAATAAATTGTTATAAATTAGAAAATATAGGTAGCTTTCCAAAAGTAAACAACACGTTTTTACAAAATAATATTTAATTAGCGTATTCGTTAGCCTTCCGCATAAAATAACCATTTTATATTATTGTGATGATGACTTAATATTAGAAGAAAGATTTCGTGCTTTCAAAACCATTTTCACTTGAAATGTATTCAAACCTACGTCGGGGCAAGCTTTTCGACCTTCGAAGCCAAAAAACCCGGGAATCGAATACATTCTTTTTTTGTACTTTATAAGTAAGCTACTTGTATCTTTTTCATGGGTTGCTATGGTATTTTCACTTATGTATGCCATTGAAGGATTTTCTCGTAAGTAAGCCTATTTTCCACCCTCTACGAATCCTGGCTAAGGATCCGAGGCGGCTTTCAGCCCCTGGTATATTTACATCAGGGCTATGAGACCCCTCGGTTGATACGAACTCCGAAGGGAAAATTGAATCATTTTAGTCTCGTTCTATTAGCAATAATAACACGTGGATTTTTTTTCATATCCTACACATGTGACGCAAGATAATAATATTACAAATCGATACGAATACTCCCCTCATTTATACATTTTATATGGAGATCGCTAAGAATTTCATAAGGAGGTCGTGGTTCGAATCTAGGAAAGATCCGATTAATTTGAACATTCTCACTCACAAAACGCATTATTTAATACCTTCCTTTTTCGATTACCTTTTCATAAGATTGCGTTTAATTTTAATTTTAAAACTCTGTTATAAAACTATTTATTTATTATTGTCTATGAAATTGTCAAAAAACAAACTATGTTGGCATCACAAACAACTGTTGTTTGTAACACTTGATGATGCCAACAAAGGTTGGTGAAATAGCTGTCCCAAAAATTACATAGAAATAAATAAATAAATTGTGATTGTGTCATAACGGTGTTTTAAAATTAAAGCAGCTTATAATTTTGAAGTAACTTAGTGTTTCGGTAAAAAATTGGATTATCGAAATAAAACTAACTAACTAACTATAACGCCGTTTCCACGAAGGGGTATATTTCTTTCGCTTCCTCAACATTCATACATCTTGTCATGCACGCGCGTCGATTTCTCTGACTCCTCACGTGGCCGACATTCAATATTTGATTTATTTGATCGCGCCACGTTTTCTTCGGTCTTCCTCTTTGTCTAATTCCATTTACATCGTCATCATATATTTTTTTTACCATTCTTTCTTAATTCATTATTTCTACGTGTCCGAACCATCTTATTAGTCATTATTTTGTTCATAACACCATCATTCACTTCTTATATTTTCATTCGACACTCTATCTTACACAGTGTATCCACACATTCGTCTAAAAGATCTCATTTCCTTTCATCATTCTTTTGCCAGTTTCGTGCTTTGCTTCCGTACATAAAGGTCAGTACAAGAACACCGTTGTGTTTTTTTCTAGTTCCATTTATATCGTAAACATTTACTTTTTTACCAATCTTTCTTCATTCATTATTTCCTTTAATTATTTACGAGTATATACGTGGAAACAAAAGTACATCATCCGTATTTTAATGTGAGATGTCGATATAACTGTTTATAATAGATATTCACTCTAGTAAGCAATGGTTTAATGAGCGCAATATGCTGTACTTAAGTAATAGGTAGTTTTATGCTCAATTTGTCCCGAGGGTACAAGGCGTTGATATATGATTGTGTTTAGTTGCCCGCGTTCAGTCCGAATAAACTTTGTCGTTTGTCCACGTCCAGCAATAATATTGTTGAGAACTCGTTAATGATTATATAGTGGTGATGTTCAGCCAAGTTGGCAGTAATTGTGAGTGGCCCCACCTTGCACCGGAACTTGCGGACCTCCCACTCATTAGAGGGACGGCGAAATAACACCCCTCTAAGAGAACCGTTTGGGTCAAACGGTTCGTACTCTTTGTGAGGAGCTTTCATAATCATCCTTTTTTGTACATTGACTGCGAAATTTGAAGGACGGCTATTTCTAAAGTGTTTTTTCGCTACCCGAGCAGCATTCACAAATTATAAAGAAAAAAACTTTAGTTACCATCAACACTCAATGTTCATAATAAAAACAATAAAACAATGTTTTTTAATAACTACTTTCACGCTTGGCTGGCTGGCAAAATCGGGTCGACGTCTTTCATATTAGTTAAAAATTATTCTGCTGAACTTGGTCTCCTCGGAGAAAGACGTCTTTCATATTAGTGAAAGTACGTTAAGAAGACAAATACTCTTGCCTTTATAGAGTATCCTTCATCGTAGAGTTGAACCATCTCTCATGCATTCCTGATACTTTACCTTTTCTCAAATAGATGTCTTAAACTATAACTATGCTTGTAATATCTTTTGATTAAATAAATAAACTGATAAACGGATAAAAACTGATAAAACAATAATATTAAGTAAAATTGAAATAAAACGACGTTTTTTATTAGCTACTTCCACTTGTCTTTAATTTGACAGCGACCGGTTTCGCCAGGTTTGCTGGCATCATCATGAGCAGTGTGTCGATGCCAGTGAGACTGGCAAAACCGGTCGCTGTCAAAATAAAGACAAAAGTGTAAGTACCTTTAAAAATCGTTTTATTGCTTTATTATCCGAAATAAACCTCCATCAAGATATTTTAGTAAAAAACTAATAAAGAAATTTTATATTACAGTTTTTATTTATTTTCACTACCTATTTAAAATGAACTTCTACCTAGAAATTTCAATTAAAATTATTAATTATTTAAACAAAATATGTTATCAGTTTTTAATTAAGTTTTCTAGGCCCAAAAGAATGTGTACAAATATACATATTATAAATATCTATAAAATAGATATAAATATATCATAATTGTTAATTCAAAAACTTTGTTTTATATCACAAATTGTATTTATTTTACTTTACATTATCAGGTGTTATAAAAATATATATCAAATGTCAAATTTTCGTAATTTTTTGAATCTTTGTGTATTTGTTCCAAAGTTAATTTGAATAATTTCTGTCGTAAAGTAAAATAAATACAATTTGTGATATAAAACAAAGTTTTGGAATTAACAGCTATCAAATGTTAAAATATCATAGTGTTTCGGCCAAAACAATGGACTTTAGATATAAATGCTTGGTTATATATTTTTAATATATCGAGAAATCCTTTACAGCAACATTTCTATTTAATGTTACAACAAAACATATGTATAACGTCATCATTCAACGTTACCCGTGTATCATGCAGCGGATAGATGCAAAGTTAAGGTAGAGCAGTGATACAACTAAGTAACTCATTGTTTATGTATACAGCAACGTAGATTCGTTGCTCTCATGTAAGTGAAATTCATCTCCAATAAAATAGTAATGTGTTACGCTGCAGCAGCGCGTCTGCTCCGGTAGTTTTATTCCCTCGCACATTAATCCACGCTGCGCTGGCGCTCGACCGACGTGCAATATCTAGGAATAATCCCCGGAGCTCCCACTCTGTACTTCGCAGTTGCTAATTCTATCAAACGTCTCCTTTCTTCTCGTACATAAGACCGCCAAGTTTCACCAGTCGTGATTCCCTTTATGAGATTAAATGAGATTAGCATAATATCCCGTGATGCTATTGTGGCGGTTAAGATCAGAGATTAGAGCATCACTTTGGGAGTTGCTTTATAGTACATTTCAATGTTCAATGACAGCATTTAATATAGTATTTGTAGTACACCGTTATGATTGCTCCTCAAACCATTTACAAATCAAATCAAATCAGTTTATTATTTCAACAGACATAACAAATAATATTAATATTTAAGGCATCTATTGAGTACAGTTTCTACATTCGTCTTCACTTTGTGTTGTGGATTCATATTAAATATAAAATCGTCCATTTTTTTTCGAAACACTATGATACCTTAACATTTTAAACTGTTAAATTCGTTTAATTAAAATATTTAAGTACCTTATTAAATTTCAGCAAGAACTTCAAAATTATATCAAAGAAATTATTCAAATTGACATAGGAACAAAAACACATATAGATTCGAAAAATCACAAAATTTTACATTTGATATATTATTGTAACGCCTGATGATGTCAATATTTATGTTGATGAAACAGCTGTCGCGTAAAATTAAATACAATTGTGATACACAAAACAAAGTTATTTAATTTAACAGTTTGAATAAATATATTTATACTTTGTATTACAACACTTTTTATTTTCACTGAACTCAAACATGTTTCGGTTACACGTAACTTTAATCAATGTGTACAATTTTAACATTGATAAAGACTACAATTGTATATATTGATACATTGATATGGGTTAAAATTGTAAAATTGTATACAATGACAAAGGTTACTTGAAACCGAAACATGTCTGAGTTCAGTGAAAATAAAAAGTGTTGTTATACAAAGTATAACTATATTTATTCAAATATAATATTTAACATACAATATAATACCAGGAACGCATGAGAGATGGCTCGCCATTTGAAGTCAATATACTCTCTAAAGTCAAGAGTGTTTGTCTTTTGAACGAACATTCACTATTATGAAATGTTGTGCATTCCTTGGACCGATATGGTCAGCAACATAAAACTACGTTGGCTTTGTAAATTGTATATATGACTAACTGTTCGAAGTCGGAACAATCGAAGAGTGTGCGTATCACAGTGTGTGAATAAAGAAGAGGCGCAAGAGTTATGTCAGGATAGAACAGCGTGGTGGTTCATTCTCTCTGCCTACCCTTCCGGAGAAATGGCGTGAAGGTTATTTAGTTATTTAATTACTTAAGAAATATTTCCAGCTCTCGTAAAACACAGTTATTAATTGTAATTAAATTTAACACGATTTTTTGCAAAACTTATTTGACAAATGTCATTTAATAATTGCATGGTTTTTGGGAACTTACGAAAATCCGTGTTTTTCTCGACTGACGTTTCCAGGATCGTTGCAGTAGTTACGAGCTTTAGGGTGGTTATGAGAGTATTACTACCCCGAAGATGGAGATTGCAACGATCCCCGAAATATCGATCGAGAAAAACAAGTTACACGGATTTTTCCAAGATCACAAAAAATAAATTTCATTTAACTTAAAAAACTAACTAACTAATCACCACGCCATCCTCCGAAAGCGTAGGCAGAATGAATGGACTGTCACACTTAAACCGATGCGACACCCCATCACATCGCGGGAGACGCGATGTGATGGGTTTCGAACCTCATGCCACCAATATCTCCCGCGCACACTTCGATCGTCCAACATCCACAAAATAAATCTAAAAGAAATAATACAAATTACTATGATATAAAATAAAAATAATATAACACAATGTTCTTTTTAAGGTGCACATATTGTCTATTTAATTTATGTTCCACTTATCCACCGTTTTTTTTTATATATAAAATCAGCTGTAATTAGGCACTTAAAACAAACCAAAACCAGTAAGAACTTTTAAATAATATTGAAGAAATTATTATAACTTAATGTATGTGAAATTGAATACGTGACAAATTTTAATTTGAAACGCCTTGTTTTCTGGTTTCTATGTTTCCATGTTTTACCTTTCATTACACCGACTCATAGTATAAATTACCTTCGCGGTAAACCTGCTAGCCAATGCACTGTGAAAGGCTGGTGCTGCAAGTTTACGAGTCAAAATGAAAAATGGTTATTGCATAACTTCCAAACGGGCGGTAAGTTTCCATTACTTTTCCTTCGCGTGGGCATAAATTACTTGTCTGCTCCTGGATTGCTCGCTAGTCACGTGACACACAGAGGCGAGCAACGTGCGAGCGCCGAGCTGAAGGGTTTAAATGCCTACGAACTGGAGCACGCTAAGCGCGAAACAGAGGTGCTTTCTTTTGTTTTTTATTGTTGCTCGTTTGAATGCTATTGCTCACTTTATCACACGCTCCTTATCGATTGTCAACGATCGGCGACTATTATCAAAACATATTGAGATAAATTAATACGAATGAAAACATCCGTTTTCTAGAAGTGTTTCATGTTTTGCCTTGATAAGCCATTTTCAAATATGATTAGTTTTTGATAATACCGAAGCAAAGTATGATCAAAATCTTATAAAAAAAACATAAAGTCATCGCTAACAAAAACATATCCAAAAAAGTTAAAATGGCAGTGCACAATGGTGTTCTTATACCGACCCTTATGTATGGAAGAGAAGCATGGAACTGGCAAAAGAAATGAGATCTCTTAGACTAATGTGTGGATACTCTGTGTATGATAGAGTGTCAAATGAAAATAAATTTAAGATGTGAATGATGATGTTATAAACAAAATAATGAAAGGATCATTAAGATGGTTTGGACACATGGAAAGAATGAATGAAGAAATTATGGCAAAAAAGTATATGTTAACGTAAAATGGAACTAGAAATAGAGGAAGACCGAGGAAAACGTGGCACGTTCAAATAAATCAAATACTGAAGGTCGGCCACGTGAGGAGTCAGATAAATTGAGGCGCGTGCATGACACTATGGATGAATGTTGAGGAAGCGAGATAAATATGTCAGGAAAGAAAAGTGTAAGTTAGTTAGTTAATTAAAGAAGACATATGTTTTCATTTGTGTTAATAAATGTTTTATTTTAAAACACTGTTATTATACGTGTCATAATTTATTTTATTATAATAAATTGTCGCAACAGCTGTTTCGCATTGTTTGTTAGAATTATCAGGTATTACAAACAACTAATATATTATAAAAATAAGTTGTGAAATGTTTAATTATAGTGTTTCAAAACTAAAACATTAAGTTATATTAAAGTCAAAAAAATGGAGTACCTTGAAATTGAATTTCACATTATAGCTCAAGAATGAATTAATAACAATTGTAAAATCATGCTTCTCGTTTTGTCACTTACATCGGGTGCATTGCAGTTTTATAAATTCACGTCGATTTTGGCATTTAACCAAGCTTACAATCATTTGGATGGAGTGCCGCATCAGTAAAAGTGTGACAGTCCATTCTTTCTGCCTACCCTTTCTCGAATACGGCGTGATGGTTAGTTAATTAGTTAGTTTTACAATCATTTGGCTGCAGCATTTCTTTCCAATCACACAAGTTATAATATTTTACTGTAGATTTATCTTTATTTGCTTTTTTAAAAGCGTGTTAACGCAAACCAACCAAAATGATAATTTTTCTTCTATTTATATATTTTGTTCCATTCCCGAAGGATACCACAAAATGTATTTTATAGATTTCATTATTTTTATTTTTATTATTATTTAAAATAATTTTGTTGAAAAACTCTAAAGGACGAAAAAAAAAACACCAAAAAAAACACCATACATAGAACCATATGAATAAAAATATGTTGTTTTTTTTTGTTGCTCTTACCGTAAGAGTATTCACGAATTCGCTATAATTGCATCCAAAGACGTCTGTTTCCTTTGCCGCCTCATTTAAAAGAATCGCTTTCAATATATAATACATAGGAGAATATGTATCAGAAACCGTCAACATCTTATTATAACGTGTGTTCTATCCATGTTTAGCCTATTGTCTATGGTATCGATTTACAAATGGTACAATACTCCGGGCTAACAACTTGCTAACAACTTTGCTAGTTCGAATTTCCATCTCATCAGTTGGAAAAGTATCCGATGCTCTCGGCGCTGTGGTAACTGGGGCTGGTTGGCATGAATGGTTGACGTGGCTGGCTGGCTCGACTCAGACCTGTTGATTAGAACGTCTGGCAAACAAGATTTTACGACTTAGTGAGTTCAAAGTAAAGTATCAGTAGCAGCATCAAACTCGCGGCCGCCCATTGATCGGAGATCCGCCCATGACATCGCAATATCATGCCAATACAAAATTTTAAATATGTTTTAAATTCCATCAGACGGAGTTAGTAAATAAGCTCTAGTATTGTTACGGGAAAAGAATTTGTACGTAATTGTTGTTATATTCGTATATTATATAATAATAAATATAGTATATTTCAGATGATGGGAAATGGCAAAGAGAAAGAAGAAGAGTATATTTATTGTTTCTTTAACAATTATGCAATGCTCCACACTATTATAGAATATGTGAAAACTTCACTTTTCACGAAGTTTTATTATATTCGGGTATTGTGAAATGGAATTGTTGTTAAAGTTATAAAAAATCAAAAATAATGCTTTGTATAAGGTTATATACGGCTTAGATAAAATTTATAATGCCTTAACAAGGCGAAACAAGTCACTCCCATTAAATGTTATAAAGCATTTTGAAAACATACGTTTTCGTTAATTATTTTTACTTATAACATAAGTCATGTGTGTATCTTATGTATTTAATCAAAATAATATTATTAAGAAGAAGAATAAGAACTATATTAAAATAATAAACATAAAGTTTAGTATAAATTGGGAAAATGCTGACATATTTAAAACTTTTTAATTGATAATATTGTATAAATTTAGTTGAAAATGAAATTTGAAGTTGAAAGTGCTGGATGACTAGATTAAAATAAATAATAATAAGTAATTATATACTCGTATGTATTCATTATATGCGTTAATCTGTCACATTCATCTGTGAAATGTTTTTTTATGAGACAAGTACATTTCATAATCTACAAAAATATTTTTTATATGTCAAATATACATAAGGCTGGATACTACTTACTTATCAGAAGATAACATTTCCAATAGTTAATAATTCATGTTTTGACCCAATCTATATTGCCCAAAGTTTCAACCCGATGACATCTAAATCTGGTGAAAATTATGTCGGCTTTGTGCGTATCATTATTTGGTCATAACGGAGACAGCAGATTTAAATTTTGAATTGATTTTGTCAGTATTCTTTATTTGAATATAGAATATGATCTCTTGGACGAATGTGTGATTAATCTATTAATGATAGAGTGTCAAATCCAAATAAAAGAAGTGAATGTAGTGAAAATGGAAAAGTTATGAAGGTAATAATGAAATGATCAGTAAGAAGATTTGGATAAATCGCCTCTTTGCAAGAATAACGTGTTATCTCGAGAAATTGAAAAAATGAAAAATGAAACAAGATACCCGTCTGAAAGAGACAACGTGACAACACAATATACCTCTGTGGTGTTGTCTCTTTCCCTCATAAATTCTCTGTTCTTTTTTCACTTTAAAAATACCATGATTTTTGAGAAAATAAAGATGAACACGGCGGATTTGATTTTTGAAATGTCACATTATTCTTGCAAAGAGGCGATATGGAAATAATAAATGAAGAAATTATGGCAAAGAAAGTATATTTAACGACGTAAACGGAACTATAAAAAGAGAAAGATCCAGGAAAACATAACACGATCAAATCATTCAAATATTAATTGTCGGCCACGTGAAAAGTCAAAGATCCTCGAAAGAAAACGACGCGTGTTCATGACACGGTGTACGAATGTAGTGGAAGCGAGAGTAACATACCAGGAATAGAGGGCGAGGTGGTATATTATTTCTGCCTACTCCTTCTAGGAGAAGGTGTGATGGTTAATTAGTTTATTTGGATATGTAACATATTAGTTATAAGATGGAACAATTTCTCGAATTCGATTCGATAAATAATCTAAATTTTTAATTGTTTCTCAATAGAGACGAAGAAACAAACTGGAAACTGAATATGGATGATCAAGGTGTTTACAGGACTTATGACCTGTCATTGGTTGGGTTAAGCGCACGCTTTATGTAATTACAACATGTTGTAATTACATAAAGCGTGCGCTTAACCCAACCAATGACAGGTCATAAGTCCTGTAAACACCTTGATCATCCATATTCAGTTTCAGTTTGTTTCTTCGTCTCTATTGAGATACAATTAAAAATTTAAATTAACCACCCACAGGTGAAAATCCAGGATTCGTATACAGATATAAGTATACATTTCACAAATATCGATAAATAATCCATTGTAAAATCGGCATACAGATAGTCAACTAGTTACATTAAATTATAAGCAGTTTATATATACGTATTATATTTTGCTTTGTCTTTATTTCATCTTTTCTCGTTACTTAGCGTCAGGTGGTTCATAGATAGGCATCTTCTTTCTTTAGATCTAGAGTTTTCGTGTCATTCTGGACATTCAACAGGCAGATGGTTTGGGTGTCGTCCTCTCCCTGTCTTTTAAGTAGTCACGAAAATATACATTTTCACAAATTTGCTCGAAAGGGTGTCACATTACGTACCAGTAGAGTCTAGATTCTGATTTTTTTCGTTTATGAGTGAAAACTTGAAACTTCCCTTCACATATTCGTCCCGGAACTTGCCTTAAAGTGTAATTCCTCCCGATCATCACAGCATGAGTATTTCTATCAGAGGGAGTTACTATTAATTTAACTTTACCACCTGAACTTCAATTTTTCATTTGTTGTGATAATAGAATATACAATTTTAAACCGTTCTCGCGTTTGATTCCCCTTCCCATCCGATTACTCTCTCCCGCACGGAATCAGTGGGCTTCTCAAATGTTAAGAGACTATTGGTCTACATGGCATGACCAAATTAATCAAATTTGAAAGGTCCGCCATGTTAAAAGTCGGAAAAATCGACGTTCTTGTATGACTCGCTGTATGAGTGTAGAGCAAGCTAGAGAGGGTATGTCAGGATATATAATGGGGCAGTCCATTTTGTCATCCTTCGGCTTGTTGTTATTTTGGTTGTTATTTTAAATAATATTAACTTGCATTAGTTGATCCGTTTTTGAAAAGAAAATGGGTCTTATTTAATAAAAAAAACTGGATTCAAAAGTTGCCCTTTTTATCAAGTGCCCCCATTAATACATGTACTATAGTTGGAGTTTATTTATGTAGTTATTATACGAAGAGCAAGTAAAGTAATATTTCGCTTCAAGAAAGTCGTGGATGAATCTCTTTGAGTCGTATGTTCAATCTCACTAGAAGCTTGGTGTATTTTTAAATTTTGCTTTAATATTGGTGGGCTCATATAATATTCATGTGTTTGTGTAGGGATGCCGAGGCACAGAAAATAAGTATTTTTTTTAACAACTCCTTGATAAAGGAGATCCAACTGCAATAGCGTTTAATTATCATGCATTCTAAATCATTTAAACCAGTGATTCCCCATGTTGTCCTAGACCTAGAGGGGTCTACGACAACTTGCAAGGGGTCTACGACAGTTGCAAAAAAAGTTGTCCATGAAATGTAAATGGGGGTCTACGAGATGGTTCAACTAAATTAAAGCCGAATATTGAAACGTTATATCGAAATCGTTGGCGACTTTTTTTGTTTTAGCTCGACAGCGACTTCGGCCAGTAGAATTGTGAGAAAACCTCTGATTTAAACTAACGCAACAAAGTAATTTTTTTTTAATAATAAGTTTTTCCTCCCTCCATTTTTTCACCCGTCATTTGTCATAACTCTCACATTTGTACATAAGTAATAATTATCTTCTATTTAACTGTTGAAGTTCATACACTGTTGAAGAAACATAAATTTGTGTCCCGAAACATGTTTGAAAAGGTGCACAAAGTGTTGTGAAAATACAATGTTTCCAAAAAGTTTTTCAAATTAATAATTTTCTTTTTCTTTTTTATATACTTTGTATGATTTTATTTAAAATTTAAAACATAATCCTAAGTTCTTATTGGGGTTCAGGTAATTAAATCAAAAATTGGACTTGACGTTAAATTTATTTGATTATTTACAACTAATAATATTTTCTTTATATTTAATTGCTTTTAAAAAAATAATTATTTACTGTCTAAAGTAATAATCCTTATGATTATAATTGTAACGAATACCCTTGAACATGTCGAATCTCCGCGTGATAATGCGTACTAGTTTAGATGGCTAATGTATTTATCCCGGGCTGACCGAAAGACAATTAAATAATAATACAGATATAAATGATTTTCTATTACCCAACCCGTACACTGCCCACTCGCCATTGTTTAATATCGCAATAACACAATATCAAGTCAAATACCAATCCTCCATTGTCTTGTTTTCCCACAATATTGTTATTGAATAATCTTTTAACTTAAATGTACATACTTTGAAAAATAAATTCGTTTCAAATTGAATTATTGTTTTTCAAATTAAATTATTGTTTTTCAAATTGAATTTAATTTGGGGTCTAGTTTGTTTTAACGAACCAACCGGTTTCGCTCGGCATAACTATAAGATTATTCTCTTACCCTGACGACGCTCCGGCATGAGCGAAACCTAACAAATAAAGTAATTTGGATACAAATATTACAAATGAAATATTATTTTATTAATTAATTTCACACTACAAATAAAGTGCTTCACTTATTGATGGTTGGGGTTTTTGTTTTGTAAAACTCCATTATAATTATTGTATATAATAATAAACGCGATTGTTTAATGGTTTTACTTGATTTAATTCATATAATTACTTATATAAATTGTATTTACAAATTTGTTTCGTCTTGCGAGGGCATTTTCAAACTGAACCTAGTCGCCAAGGCGAAACAAATTTGTAACTACTATTTTTATAAGTAGTTTTATGAATTAAATCCAGTAAAATAGTAAAACAATCGCGTTTATTATTATATACAATAATTAAAGTGCTTTACACCAAAACATAAAAGTTTATTTTTTACTTATTGATTTCATTATAATGTGATTCTTATTTAATTTAATTATCCCTTTCATATACAGATGGAAAAAAATACTGTTGAAATTTGGATCTTACATCTTTCTTGTAGACTTATTTGCGTAAGTATGTTATTTCATTCGTGAAGCGGTTCACTTGTTTACCAATATTAAAATAGTACATTTTTTTGTTTGTTTTTGGTTGATTTAATGATGGTTTAATTCACCTTCAATAAAAAAAAAAACTGAAGCCGTTGAAAACGGTTTAAAAATATGGTTTAACTTATCTCTAAAGTATTATATAATCAATACGAATGTAATGTTATATTTAATGGGAATGTCATGTTTCGTCTTTCTAAAGCGTATTTAATATGGAGTTTTACATCAAGTATTGTTTAAGAAATAATATATAGAAAAAAAATGCTACATAATACATAACATTGACTAACCAACTATGTGCCTATAAGCATGATGTGGCGCGCCAGGACATATGTCAGCTATGCGGTGTGCGCAGCGAGTCGTATCCAGCATGAATATATGTATCTCTCTACTGCAATTGCTACTACCAATAGCATATCCTAGAGACAATAACGATTACCGAAGAGTTCAAATATTAAAAAAAAACTAACTAACCATCACCCGGTCTCTTCAAAGGGATAGGCAGAAAATGGACAACCACATCGTTATTTCCTGATATACTTCTTTCGATTCTTAAAAATTCATACTTCGTGTCATGCACTCACGTTGATTTTTTTCCGAATCCTCGCATGACCAACGTTTTATATTTGATTGATTTGGTTTTTTCTCGGCCTTTCTATATTTCTCATTATTATTGATGAAGGTACCAGATGATGGCAGCTAGCTGCCGAAACCTTCCGATAAGCACAAGTGGAAGCCCACTAAATAAAGAAATTTTGTATTTGATGATTGAGGTATTAATTTTGTGAAACTTCATTATTAATTTATAATAGTAAACCCGATTGTTTAGTAGTTTTACTTAGATTTAATTTATATAAATTGTGACAAATTTGTTTCGCCTTGCGAAGGCATTCTTAAACCTTTTAGAATGTCCTCACAAGGCGAAACAAATTTATCCCAATTTATATCAATTAAATTCAAGTAAAACCACTAAACAATCGTGTTTACTAATATAAATTTAGACATTTTGAATCTTTTTTTTTTTTCATTAATTAAAACACTGTTTTTTCAATTTTGAGTTTATTTTTCTTGACATGTTTTGAAGGCTTACAACTTCATCATTGGGAGAACTCAATATAAATTTTATATGGTTTTACCGATGATGAAGGTGTAAACTTTCAAAAACTGTATTTTATTTGATTCTTAACAATTTGTATTTTATTTGATTCTTAACAGATCAGGAATAATTTTCAATAAGTTAGATTAAATTTAATTAAAGCACGTGAGAATTAGGTAATCTTTTTTTGTTATATACGTTCGAATGTCCGATTAACAACTCTCGGAAAACATTTCCCCAGAATACGTTCGGCCATTAGCAGCGCTGAAATCGGATAAGGAAATGACTACCGGTGAAGTGTGCCGCCGTCCGGGCCGGGTTTACACACGCCGTGAACTGTGAAACACGTTTAGTAATTTAGCAAATGGGTCCTCCGCTCTCTGATGGAGAGGCCGTCTAATATCTCCTGCGCCGGCCAACCATGCCTACGCGCTTATTTCATACTTCGTAGCTAATTGATCGGGTGAACTACACCTATTCTCATAAGGGGGACAAGTCCTGGTAGATACGTGTATCTCCAACAAAGTTATTTCAGCATCGCGCTTAAAAAAACCAGGGACAAATGAAGGGTTCTCATCGCACCTAAATAAATCGCTTCAATATTGATTTAAACCGAAACATAAATAATAATAAAAGCACCAATAGCTTCTAGTATAATATCTGTGAACATGTGGTAACATTGTAGAAGAACATGGTAACATGGTACATGTAACATGTTCTTCTACCGGCCCTTATGGAAGCGAAGCATTGAACTGGCAAAAGAAGAATGAAAGTAGAAAAAATGCTGTAGAAATGAGATCTCTTAGACGAACGTGCGTATACTCTGTGTATGATAGAGTGTCGAATGTAAATATAAGAAGTGAATGCGACGCGGATGGTGGTGTTATGAACAAAATAATGAAAAGATCATTCAGATGGTTTGAATATATGGAAAGAATGAATGAAGAAAGAATGGTAAAAAATTATACGTTACCGATGTAAATGGAACCAGAAATAGGGGAAGACCTCGGAAAACGTGGCACGGTCAAATAAATCAAATATTAAATGTCGCCCACGTGAGGAGTCAGAGAAATCAATGCGCGTGCATGACACGATGTACTCGTATGAATGTTGAAGAATCGAGAGAAATATGTCAGGAAAAAAAGTGTGACAGTCCATTATTTCTGCCTATCCCTTTGGAGAGACGGCGTGATGGTTTGTTAGTTAGTTAGTTATGTTCCCATATTTTTTATTGTTTCTTGAACAATGTTGTAAAACTGCATGTTACATAATTAATTCGAACAAAAACATTTGTTAGTAGAAGCCTTATTATATTTTATGTGAATTACATATTTCGTCTTGCCAAGGATGATGCGGCATTTAATATGATAATGAATTTCAGATAAACTTAACAGGTTAACATAGTATAATTTCATTACTACGAAATTCTTATGGATTAGCACACTGTTTTTTTTTTTCACTTTTGAGTTTATTTTTTTGGCATATTTTGAAGGCTTTACACCTTCATCATCGGGAGAACGATATTAACTGCGATTATATCCCACTTCTGGTGATGAAGGTATAAAACCTTTGAAACATGTCGAGAAAAATAAACTCAATAGTGGTAAAACTATTTTTTAATTTAAAAAAAAATCGTCATTATGATAATGGTGTGACCAGATTAAGGGGATGACTAAGGGTGACCACCACTCGGTGATGAGGGCTGCAGAGAACAGAGAGGATTGGTGGAGTTTTGTTTTAGCTACGGGCAGCTCCTTGGATCACGAAACTAGTTATACCATCAAATATAATTCCAATTCCAGGGATAATGTAAAGCGTTGTTTTAATTTTTTAAATTTATAAATTAAAAATGTCGAAGGTAAAAAAAAATTAATTGCTCTATTTTAATGAAAACTGGTACATTGTTAGTTTGCTTCTTTGATGAGTATTTTAATATATTGATCAAGCAAAGCGAGCAAAGAAACTATTAATGGTTTCATTCAACATTTATCTGCAATAATAAAATATACAGTTTGACAGTTGTTATGTATACGTAATTTGGAGATTTCATTTTGAAAAGTGGCTTGTGATATTAGGTTGGTGGGTTTACTATAACAAATTACGAAATTGTCAGGTGGTTATATTTATTTCAACTAAAGATGAAAGGCAACCCAAAGCAATGTTCTTCATATATTTAGGAAAACATATTTTTATGGCGCTGTAGCAATAATTATCTTAATACGTATACATTTCAAGATTTTTGTTCGTGTTTAGGCGGCTATATCTAGGTTTTCCGGCGTCACTGGAGCTCAATGAACCCGTCAAACCGTTTGTTACGGTTACCGACGAGAGAATTTAATTGTGAATTACGTGTTAGACTGAATTTCAAATGAGTTTCCTCTTTTGTTAGCATTTCATTGAAACAAATCTAGCTAAGCACTGGTATTTTTGGTACCCTTTGGAGTTTCATGATTTCTATAGTGTCATAATGCAACGGAGTCAACCAGATACTCCGTGTAACCGAAACAGATGTTATTTAGCACCCCTTAGACGTTTCCTTCTTAATTATCCAAATTGTAATCAACTTGTTAAAATACTACGTGGTATAATCTGATTTATTGCTTTTTGAGCAATGATGGAAAACTACATATTAAATAATTAAAACGAATGAAAACTAGTACTTTTAGAGTAGCTTTTATTTTATGGTAATAACATTTTTCGCCTTGCAAAGGCATAGTAAATTAAAAAAATAATGTTGTATTAAAAAAATTTCATGGCAGAAGTTCATTGTTAGTAATTAAAATTAATAATGATGACAGAAAACCGGTCGAAAACACAAACAGTAGTGGATTATAACTAAATAAACATTACATAAAGATATAAAAAATATTTTTTCGTTATTTATTGCAAAATAAATAAGATAAAATGACTTTTATGTTCGCCATACTTTGTGTTGTAGACGTTTTATTTGTCTTTATAACATCTGTCAAAATTGATAATATTTGTAAACAATTTTACAATATTTTAAATATGTATCGTTATAATATGTATCACTAAAGAAGGACTGGTTGTCCGAAACATGTCTGATGTGTAATTTTAAAAGTGTTCTATATACAAAGTATATAATTATAGTTCTATATATATTTATATTAAAAAGACAAATGATATAAAATTAGTTTGAAATGATACGTATCGAACATCATCTCCAGAGAAACCTTTCTACAGCGATTCCACTTGTTCTGTATGTGAGCATAACGCAGGAAGAATAATGTTTACTTTATGATTATTTTTCAATCACGCCGTAATTGAAGTTATAATTTAGCCTTGATAAAGGGAATTCTTCCAATATGGGCTGGATGTTAGGCACAATACACAAACGTTCACATCAATGTGGCCAGGAGAGCCAAATTTATTATTTTTATGTCGAAGAAGAACATGGGTTAGTACACAGAGCAGTGACGGTACAATTTTGTTACGAAACATTGAAAAAATCTCATGAAAAATTCTATTAACCTACAACTAGGTTAAATCAAGCAATCAATCACCCCTTCGTATTCTTTCGACATTTAATAGAAAGGGAACAAAAGGTGTATCAAACAAACAAAATTAATATAAATCAAGTAACCTATTTATTTTTCTTGCCATTCAAATGTATTTCGCCTTCTTTCGAAGGAGCACTCTGGGCTTTTCATCTAACCCCCGCAAAAAAAAACCAACGAATCACAAAATTTCTAACAGACCTAAGAGAAATTCCAGCCATTAGAGTTGATATTCTAAAATAGGTACAATAAATTGTGTATTGAATTCTTATATAAACGGTAATAATATATACAATAATAAAATATAATCGATTTTCCGGAAAAATTCATTGTACATTACATAATAATACGACTTTCGTGGCCGAGTGGTAAGTGCATTGACTGCCACCCCAAAGATTCCGGAATCGATTCCCGGCGAGGGCAGTGTGATTGTCACACTGTTTTTGGTCTGGTGTAGAATTCACGTGACAATAAAATGGCGATAGATTAGCTACCTATCACATGTCACGAGAATCACTATGATAGCCAAAATAGCCTTTATATCGATTTGGCTCAAGTTGTCATGATGTAAAGAGCGATAATAATAATAAAAACAATAATAAGTTTTATCACATTAGAGACGAAGATGTAAATAGTTTTTTTTTTGGAAACAGAATATGGTAGTCATTGGTTTGGTTAAGCGATCACTTTATGTTAACAACATTCCCCATTTCGCTCTTCTTACGATCACCACGACAGACAAATTTTTCATAGATGTATATATATGCTACTATGTTTAAAACACTTCAGATTTTTTAGGTCAATCTACACTAGCGCCATCTATTAAGATTAAATGTAAACATTAAGCGAAAATCTTTATTAATGCAATGTGAGATCCAATCTCTAAATTAAATAAAAAATAATAATAATTAAATAAACAATTTACATCTTCGTCTCTATTGAGATACAATGGATTCTTAAAAATGATTAACCCGCAATGGGTAAAATCCAGTATTTGTCGACAAGTATTTGTATACATTAAAAAAAATATTATTATAAGTTTTTTCTATCAGATTTTTTCGATCAAAATCTGTATCATTAATCCTGAAGTTCAATTTGAATCCCGATTAAATATTAAAAAGGTATTTTTCTCGGAGAATATAAAACTTACTTAAGAGCCACCGCCACTGATTTCCCGACAATGAATATCCCATTGTATTTTCCAGCCTGTGCTATTGTGCTTGAGGGCTAATTTCCGATTTTACCTTCGTCTTTTCCCGTTACCGAACGGCCGCTATTCTACTAACACTCACACAAATGTAAGGATGTATGTAACGGTACATATGCCAGGTGGTGGTTCCCAACCTGTTTTTTTGGGGAAAGATTTTTTTTCGTAAATGGAAAATAATAAAATCAGGCAGCTTAGATAAATGTTTCAGTGAATCCATTTTTAAATGGTTTTTTGTTACTTTAAAAACAATATTATATCATTTTATTTTATTCGGAATACATTGACAGAAACAAACTGTTTCCCAATTTCTGTGCTAGCTAATATACACATTAAATTTTCCTTAGTCCCAAATGTTTTAGCAGAGAACTGGAAAATCTTATTCATCCTTTTGATAAACATACGCGTAATGTAATAAGACAACCAGGTTGTGTTAGTAAGCTACTCTTATCTTTAAACTGAGTTTTTTTTTATTTAACCGAATATAAACAGCGCACATTCAAACATATTACTTTGGTACAGCTGTTTCCTTAGGATGAAAACACACGACTGCTTCTATAGGGGTAAATCCTGTGTCGGAAAAATCGGGCTCCAATTTCAGAAGGAATCCAAGATACATTATTATCTATTTAAATTACATAGCGGGGCTTAGGGCTTTGTTGAAATTCCGCCTCAAAAACATTTCTTGTTTTCCCAGGAATGTTTTGTTTTATTCGCGTAACGGAAACTCCGTGAAGTATAAACATCTTGTTTTGTTTTCGATTTAGAATAAACGAATTTATTTTTCCACTCTCTCAACATTTTTCAATTATTATTATAATTTTAATTCTTCTTTATCATCTAAGAATTGAGAAATTAATACATAAATAAATACAGTTACAAGTCTATTGTTTTGGTCGAAACACTATGATACATCAACATTGTAAACTGTCAAATTATAAAACGCGGTTTATTTATCACAATTTTTATTATTTTGTTTTTCGCGACAGCTGTTTCGTCAACCTATGTTGACATCATCAGGTATTACAATAATTGATCAACTGTTAAAATTTAATTTTCGTGTATTTGTTCCTATGTCAATATGATATACCTGATTTTGTAGTTCTTGCAGGAGTTGACTTAGGTACATAATTACAGATAATTAAAAGAACAGTTAGTTATTATTTATAGCGCAAAAAACACATTAGTGTGATTAGTCGTAGTTAAAATTAGGTATGCGAAATCTTTTGACAATTTTGTAAACTAATAACAAAACACAGAAATAACTTTTGATCAGAATGAATAAAAATTATAATTAAAAAGCATTATCACAGTTAATAATAATTGGGTGAAGAAACTACAAAGAATATTATTAGTAATTAGAAGGAACAATTGCACATATTATAAATTTAAATACGATGTGACAAAAGTGGATGGTAGTATTAGTATTATTTTGTTATATTGTATAAAGGAAAAGTTTTTAATGTATTAGATATTAAGGGGGAATAAATAAGGTTGACGAAACAGTTGTCACAAAAAAATTAAATTGTGATTTATAAACAGAGTTTTATAATTTAACAGTTAATAAATAAATACACATATATTCAATACTTAAACAATTTATATGATTTTCCATCGACTTACAGAATTATTTATACCTCATTTTCTTTTCTTCTTTTTCTTATTGATCCTCACCTATCGGAAGTAGAACGCATCATAACATCAGAACGAATCATCGCAATTTTTACTTTCAATATAGTAGCTATGAAGAAGGATTTTTTACATTAAAAGAATATTTCTTAAAGTTTTTTTCAGAATTTTCTTCTTCCAACAATTCGTTTTCTTTCAATTTCATGATTGATAAATAATTATAAAACTTGAAATAATTATTCATGTAAAAATTTAATTAACATAAATAACATAAACTGGTGACACCGGTGGAAAGAGCAATCAATCTACTGAAAACATCTCTTAAGAGATCGACTTTTTTTTATATAAGTGAAAGTACGTTCAGAAGACAAATACTCTTGACTTAGAGAGTGTCTTGCCTTTCTGATGTTGAACCATCTCACATGCGTTCCTGGTAAAAATAACAAGTAAAATGTATAATAGTATATTTTATTTTACCTGTTCTCAATAGATGCCTTAAACTTTAATTTTGTTTTAATATCTTTTAAACTAATTAGATTTGATTATTTATTTGTGATGTGTACAATTTAGGATTTATCAGAAAAGTAAATAACATTTTCCTCTATAAAAACTTTTTAATCACCAAAATAATATGAACGGAGAGTGCCTTATTATAAGCGTACATTCTTCGCCAACGATTTTCATACTTCAGAATTAAAAACAAGTTGGACGAATTTGAGAATTTTAATTACACTGCCTTAAATATTTCTCAGGTGAATGGAAGAATTTCAATTAAGTCTATAAATATGAATATGTATTATAATGTCGGTTTCAATGTAAAAGTTTGTTGATTAAATGGCTACATTCATTTTGAGGATTTTTAAATCAAAATAACAATGCTTCTAAAAACATGAAATTCCAAATTATATTTTAGAGAATTTATCCAAATTGCTAATTTATTTTATTTTTTGCCAAGCGTAATAGTAGAATGATTTAAAAATGTGTATTTTTACCATTATGAATAAAGTTTTATCTCAACAACAACAACATCTAACCATCACGCCGCACGCATTCCCCGCACGGGTAGGCAGTGGGAATGAATATTTCTTAAAGTTTTTTTCAGAATTTTCTTCTTCCAACAATTCGTTTTCTTTCAATTTCATGATTGATAAATAATTATAAAACTTGAAATAATTATTCATGTAGGCAGGGTACAATTATTCAGGGTAGGCAAAGGGAATGAACCGCCACACTACTCTATCCTGACACACATCTCTAGCTTCCTCTACATTCATACAACGAGTCATACACGATAAATACATTATTAATCAAAGGCACGAGTCAGTTTCTTGGTGCTTAGAACTATGTTTTCAAATTCCCATTTATGTGAGTATGTTTATTTGTATTTGTCATTGGTACTTGGAACATTCGAGAAGGTATGGAAGGGAAGTGAAATGATATGTAGGATGAATTTGATGACAAAGTTTTATCACCATTTCTTCTTCTCCGGTCTCAATCTAACGATTGGTCTGCAGCAAGGCGACGCATCTCCTCTTCCACTCCGCTCGGTCCTCGGCAACTCTCTTCAACTCCGCATAAGAGGTGCAGCCCATATCTCGGTAAATCTGGTCTATGTACTCTCGGCGAGGTCGTCCTCTGCCAATCGATCCCTCGACCATTCCCTCCAACACATTATGCAGGAAACATTCGTGTCGCAACACATGACCAATCCATCTTGCGCGCTTCTTCGCTATGGTGTTCAACACGTGTTTTATCACCATTTATCTATAAAAAATAACGTATCCTAAAATCATTCGTTTTCTCAAAATTCCATTCTTCACTCTCAAAGTCAATATAACAACATTTTCCGTTTTGCGTAAATCTATTAGATTAATTCAGAATTTAACAATTCGGAATGAAAATAGAAATTTGCGATATAGTATGTTCATATCTTTAGAACTCGCCTAAGAAATGGGAATTTGAAAACATAGTTCTTAGCTCACAAGAAACTCACCCGAGCCATTTGATTAATCATACATAATTGGATAATTGATGTAATGACTGAATTTCAGATCGACAGATGTTAGGGGCGTGGCGTTATAATTCCAGGGAATCATAACATGAAGGAAACACTGCGTGAAATGTCGGAAACCAATCTTGGAAGGAGCTTAACATATAACGTAACGCATATTACACAAGTTTATATTATATGTCTCTCAAATTTCTATATTGTCCAAAGTTTTAATTTAGTTTTAATAAATATACATATTTTAATTCAGCCTTAAATTAGCTTGTGTATTATTATTATAAAATTTTGATTACATACAGTTTTGTTAATTTCGTCTCTATTGAGATACAATTAATCCTTAAAAATGATTTACCCGCAATGAGTAAAATCCAGAATTTGTATACATTCAAAATGTTGTATAAAAACTGGTCCAAGTTAAAAGCATAAAAATTGGAGAGCCATCTCCAGGCGTTGTCTAGCACTGTGTGATAATTGCATAGCCTTTCACATTGCATTAATAAAAGATTTTCTGCTTAATGCTTACACCTAATCTTAATAGATGGCGCTAGTGTAGATTGAACTAAAAAATGTGAAGTGTTTCTCAACATTGTAGCATATATACATCTTCCAAAAATTTGTCAGACGTGGTGGTCGTAAGAAGAACGGAATGGGGAATGTTGTTAACATAAAGCGATCGCTTAACCCAACCAATGACAGGTCATCAGTCCTGTAAGCACCTCGACCACCATATTCTGTTCCCAGAAAACAATTTACATCTTTGTCTCTATTGAGATACAATTAATCCATACATTTTTGGATTTTCATAGTAATTATTTTGTGTCAAGTTAATATTTATTTTGATGTATATTTCCGAAGCAATTTTTTTATAAAATTAGAGAGATATCTGAGGTTGAGGATATTATAAGATCAAGCAGACATCAAAGAAGGGACTGGTACGTCATGTTCAAAGAATGGATACCACCAGACTCCCCTATATTGCATTGCATAATCAGCCTCGTGGGACTCGTCCTCGTGGAAGACCTCCATAAAATGGAAGGACAGCTGGAAGTCTACCTCACAGGAGGAGCAAAACTCTGGAAACGAAAGAAGATAAAAAATGTTTAACAGAACGTGGTTTCACAAGCAAAGAGTTAGTTCAAATAAAGCTCACAGTCGGAAAAAGATACGTATTTGTTGCTACATATTCGATTACGATAAAAAAAATATGGCGAATTTCAGTTATAGTAACGTAAACTTGTAGCCTGAAACATGTGCTTGGTTTAATAATAAATACCTACCCAGTATGTATCTCCGGTGTGATATATACCTGCGTTATAAGATTACAGGATTCCTTAAACTTATAAATATTATATCACCTCGCTCCGGAAGGCTTAACTCACAAATAATACATCACTGGGGAGACCATTGGGAGGAACCAATTGGTAAAGTGCTCGTTCAGAGGCCGGGCCAAGGAAACAGATACACTTTTGATTGTCATTTCGTATAAAATGTTTTCCTCTAGAAAATTGATTGTACACTTCGTTCTGCCAATGCAATCAAGATACATTTTTACGATTTATGAGGGCACCTATCAAACAAATTATAACAAATGTTACTTGACTACGCGCCTCACAAGAATCTGGATATATAATAGTTATTTCGACACCGATTTTAACTTAAGTTATTTTATCGTATCTGATTAACCATCACGCCGTTTCGCCGGAGGGGAAGTAAAGAGGATGGACCGCCAAACTGTTCTATCCTGACATCACCCTCACTGTTTTTCTTGGCATTCCTCGACTTTTTCCATTCACACTACTTGTATAGTATATATCTTTTTAACTATTCTACCCTCATACATTCCATATATTCAAACCACCTTAGTGACCCTTTCTTAATTTTATTTAGGACGCATTATTCCGCCTTACATTTCTTTCTAACTTCTTCGTTGATGGTTGATGATTTGGTCATAACAATAAGATTAATTTTTTAATTGACTTAGATGTGGATTTTTGGAATAAATTAATGAAGTAAATAATATGTTAACTTTTAAAGCGCCGTTTTTTGGGATGTAAACATTAAGACTTGTTTTGAATCTAAAAATCTAAATATCTGATATTCGCGATCGGTTAGAAAGCATTATAGAACAAAAGAAGAAAGTTTTAAATTTGGGTAAGAAATAGGAAGAAGATGTGTTTTCAGCAGGCAATATACCTCACGACCTATTTTTAATAATAAACTAATAAAAGTTGTTAAAACTAGACTACGATAAAAAAAAATAATTGTAGTTATTAAATTACAAAAAATATATATAATTGATGAAATTTCAGAATTTTTTTTGCATTCGCCTATTAAGTTTTGAGATTATAATATAACATTGTTATATTTGATACACGCACATTCCAACGGAAAATATTTATACAAACTTATTCACCATCTACATCAGAATTTCAATTTCTAAAATATTTGTTCCATTTCATAACCAGAAATTGGAAATCCGTAACCGCAAATATGTAGCATAATTACTCAATTTGAGCAAACTCAAATAAAGTCTACGGAGAAAAAAACTTATGTTCTGTATCAACAGCTAAACATACATGAGTGGGGATGAAATTTAAAACAGGGTTATAATATAGGAAATAAAATGAAATGTTGATAATTCTTTAGCGAGCGAAACACGTCATTACCATAAGAAATCTAACATTCTACGAACTTCTAGAAAAAGATCATTTTAATATATTTATTGTTTCTTGAACAACGATGTAAAGCCCCATATTAAATTATTTATATGTATGAAAAACGATAGTTTTCAAGGAGATTTATTATAATATTTATGTATGACATGTTTTGCTCTTCTAAGGCATTTTCAAAATATCACTTTGAAACTGACATTTTGAAAATGTCTTAGAAGGACGAAACATGTCATACATAAATATTAAAATAAAACTCATTGAAAACGATCGTTTTTCATACATATTAATAATAATTTTAATCAATATAACAATTGCACTATTTTGATTTGATAATAAAAACTTCGAATATTGTACCATTAAGTCAAATGAAGAATTCAAGTTCTGGTGAAATAACCATTTGAATCAATGTTTTCAGCGAATTTCTGGTAAATGTATAATAGTCTTTCCTCTTCTTCATCTTGGTGCTACATTCGGTGTGGGGTTTGGTCACCTCCACAACAGTCCTCCTCTGGCTCTTGCCCCTGGCCATCTCTCTCAATTCTCCAGATCCTTCTTATTTCTTTTAATCATCTTCCACGCATAAGCCCATCTTTTCCTAAGTCTGCTTCTTGGTCACGCGGATATCCTGGTTTCCATCTAACTCCTTTACACTCTCCTTAGTTCAGCGGTTTTTATGTAGCGTCTCCAAGTGTGACTAGGTCGGTTCCTCGACGTCTGTAAAGACATAATTTGATCGTCCAACCCGTTACTGTACATACATACATACCTTTTATAATTATTATTTTAAAATGTCTATTTTAAAACAATACCAAAAGAACCAAATTGAAATGTTAAACTAAAACTACAATATAATTGATCAAAGGTTCTCCTATCTGCCAGGAACCAACTTGATTATTTTCTCAACGTGTGACATCGGCCGGTAATCTCTAAAAATTCGAATGCTCTTATGGGAAGAGAAACAAAAATGTTAATATCCGGATTCAATAAACCTTCTGACGAATATGCAGAGGGACATGAAAGCCATAGATTTTAAGGAGGAAGCTGCTTACCAAAGAAACACCTGGCGCAAATTGATAAAAAAAATCGACCCAAAGGAACGGGAGAAGCGAGAGGAAAGAAGAAGTGCATAAGCACGGTGTTATTGGGTGTTTACTTCCAGTGTACGTCTCCACTTACCGTAATGTATTCCAATTTACATAGCAGAGAAGGTCAACGCCCTCGTCCATCTGATGACAGCTGATTATTCTCCGCGTGTTTATTATTATTGCACGCCTTATACCTTATCAAAAACAGTTGGTTTTTGTTTATTTATAGTTCTCGTATTACTATGTCACTACTCCGCTCGGTCAAGGTTAATGAAGAACTCGTGCACCTTTTTTTAAATTTTGAATTCTGTTTTTTTTTTAAAACGGAATAAGTTGAACGCGATAAACTAGATTCACGCCGTCTCACAGAAATAGAATCATGCCAGTTATCTTCTTGTTGCCCTTACCGTAAGGGCATTCACAAATTCGCTATAATTGCATCCAAAAAGGTTTATCTCTTTTGCCACCTCATTTAAAAGACGAATCGCTTTCAATACGGAAGAACTTCGAAGGGCCTCTGTGTGGCAATTTGGGGCATAAAATAAGATATGCCCTCTTGCTCTGCTATAGCTATGGGGAAGGTATTGATTTAGTTCTCTCAGTATTCCTGGATTGTAAATACCTCCAGATAATAGTTTGAAAAAATGCTTACCTAGAATGTATTTGTATATAGGAAGGTGTTCCAAAAAACTCGCATATTTCACAACATCTAAAAGATCTTCACTGCCTCAAGTGTCCTGAAAGAATCCAGTATAAACTATGCTGGACGATTTTTAAAGCGCTTCACGGAATGGCACCATCCTATATATCTGAACTTTGTGTTGCTGATAGCCCTTACTTGCGACAATCTACGCTTCGATCAGCAAGCTCATCAGGCAGATTAGTTAATCAATCAGATTAGTTAGGCAATCGGGCTTTCGCAGTGGCAGGTCCGTCCGCCTGGAATATGCTTCCTGCACGCCTCAGATGCATTGACAATCCCACAAATTTTAAATCTCACCTAAAAACCCACCTTTTCAAAATATCCCATAAAATTTAAACAACGGTTATCTGATTGCTGGTGTCACATACAGCTCTCATGACTAAAAACACTGTCAAAGCGCCATTGAAGTGAGCTATTCACGAAAACGGCGCTATACAAATTAGCCTAATTATTATTATTATTATAAATTATATCGTTTTTTTTTTGTTTAATTCAACCATTGGCAGTCACATACACTGCATTCACTTATTATTCGTGCATTTGACACTATTGTTATATGCAAATTTACCACACATCCTGACACACACATGCCGACTCTTATATGCGTAAGAGAAGTATGGAACTGGCAAAAGACATTTAAACGGGTACCCATCTGGACATAATTTTCGATAGTAAAATCTACAATATAAAAGTTAATAAATAAAATAATTGTTTTAGTTAACCTGATTTATTTTCTGTTATTTTTACTACAATAGCATGTAATATATTTTATATTACCAAACTCAAATCTTTTAGTATGCGATCCCGGGGGTCCCATGAGATAAGGGACGCGAAGAGTGAGCTAGCGGGGAGCATCTGTCCCTACTTAGGGTGGCTTTAGGTTCGACATAAATGATGTGTTTTTTGTCTAATACAAAACATAATCCGTCATTTAAAATTCATCAGAATGGTAGACTGGGATCAGGTTGTAATGAAATTCGTAAATACGACATGAAAAAGAGAATTAATGTTATGGAAATGTAATCCCATATTGTAATGATATCATATCGAAAGTGCATTTTATTAAGTAAATAGACAAATGATGAGTTGGATAATTATTTTTTTGTGATTTTAGTTAACATGTAATGTTATTATTTCGTCGGAAGAATCGACGTGCGTGTATGACTCGCTGTATGAATGTGAAAAAGCTAGAGACGTGTGTCAGGGTCGAGTAGTGCGGCGGTCAATTCTCTCTGCCTTCCCCTTCAGAAATTGGCGTTAGTCGTCATTCTTATGAATAAAATAAGAAATTGCATCAAATTTATTTATTGACTGTAAATATTCAAAGGATAATCATAACTTTTTACTACTCGTATATTGGTTTAAAATGAGTAAATTTGTTTTATAGAAAAAAACACTAAGTACCGTTAAATAAAAAAATAACTTATAAATAAAATAGACAAAGAAGGGGTACGCACCGCTTACCCGAGGCTGTTATAGGGCCCAGCGACGCCCTTTCGTCAGCCTCGCTCATTCGCTTCCTAGGGCCATCCCCCGTCCATTCGGGATAGGCATTAATTGTTATTTTATTTACGAAAATCAAAGGGACACCAGGCCACATTTAACCTACGCTTTTTTCCCCTATCTATGCCCCGCACTTACAAACACAAACACATGGTATACACAGCCAATACAATCATCTTATCTGTAAGGGAATATGAAGCAAAAATCTTAAAATTAATAGTGTAAGGAAGGCGGAACACAGTTGGGTATATAAATAAAGTTAATTTTATTAATTAAAACGGAACAAGATATAGAGAAATGCCGAGGAAAACTTGTCACGATCAAATCAATCAAAACTTAAATGTCGGCCACGTCCCAATAACAAGAACATTGGCGCTATAGCCCACTACGGGCCCCAGCCTCCTTCAGAATTATTCGCCACTCTTCTCGGTCCATTGCCCGCATTCTCCAGTTTGTAACACTCATTGCTCCGAGGTCCCTCTCCACACCATCCATCCACCTAAGTTTTGTCGGCCACGTAAGGAGTCGAATAACAAACGCGTGTGCATGACACGTTTAATGAATGTTGAAGATTAGAGAAAAATATGTCAGGAAAGAACAGTGCGGCGATCCATTTTTCTAGCTACATTTTTTTAAGAAACGGCGTGATGGTTAATTATTCAGTTAGTTTAATATAACTTAAATAAACTTAAACGGGTCTAAATCAATTCGCATCTCCTTTTTTTTATTTGGACAATTCAATTTCGGTAATGTATTTGAAGTTGAATATTAAAAGATAATGTATTTTGAAATTATCGGAAAAAGGATTATGCCTCAAATTGAATATAGTCGTAAAATTTTATGTTGAAAAAAAATAACGCCTTCACAGCATTTCTGGGAATCCTTTTTAATTAATGTGTGTAATCGTATCGCGGAGTATAGCTGAATAAACAGTATGGGGTTTGTCACGGCAAGCTGACCTTGCCGAAGCAGGGGCCCGGGTCTTCCCTTTGCTCAGACTTGCTATTTCATAATTCGTTTTAATTTTTTATGACGCACCGACTCGGGCGGCGTAAAATGAGGGTAGGATGGCAATTTAGGGGCGGCAGCGGTGCCGAGGGTGGTTTATACTCGTACGCGAATAATATTAATGCAATTTGTTATACTGTGATGGGGATCCGTGTTATTTATTTATTGCATCTGTTTCGTGGTATAAGCAACATAATGGGCACAGTACGTGCGGCCGCGTACGTCTGGTCAAGTTCCCACTAAAATAAATATGTGCTTACATAATACATCATGATTAAAGTAATATACAAGACCACCCAACCTCATCATTTGTGACATTGCACTGAGGATATGGCTTCATTGTTCAGACTGGAAGCTTTCAGGAATCCCAATGTGCTTAGCTTTTTTATAATAAAATAAGCTATAATTTTGGACAAATCAGATGTTTAAGTTCTTCTTCTTCTGCTTCCTCTTAGTTTAGGTCGTATGACTTGTTTGTGACGGTGGACTGTCCTGGGTTGATGATGTCCAGCCATCTCTCCATCTCTTTGGCGGCCTTCCTGGTAATCTCTTCCTGCTTAGGTTTTCATCTTTAACCATTTTTGTAATTCTTGTATTCTCCATGCGGTCCACGTGGTCTCTCCAAAAGCACCTTTGGCTTCTTCTCCACCTCATTTGTCTTCAACACTACAGACAGATCTTATCGTTTCATTTCTGATCCGATCTCTGAGGGTTTTGCCTGCGATGGAGCGTAGGGTTCGCATTTTTGCTATTCTAAGAAGGTTTTTTGTTCTATTGATATCGGCTCTGACCTCTATTCCATACGTCATGATGGGGCGAACGCATGCCTTGTATATCTTGACTTTACTTTCAGTTAGGATGTATTTGTTCCTCCATATGGTGTCGCGCAAGCAGCGAGCCACGGCTGTCGCTTTGTTGGTTTGTGCTCGCACCTCGTCATATACATAGGTCCCTGTAGCTACCGATCTCTATGCCTAGGAAAGTGAATCGCATGACTTACTCAATAGGTGTGTTATCGATGATCAGCTTACATCTGAGAGGCTCTTTGGATATTTTTAATTTATAATAATAAAATACATATGATTTGTTTCAGGTAAACATACGTGAAGTTGAAGGAAGGTCACGCTCGTTTAAACGGCCTGCGGATATAAGGTAATTTTTTTTTAATATTTCATTTCATAAAAAAATACATATATTTTCCAACATAAAATACCAAGCCTATGCGTTGTATTAAACAATCATCATCATATTATCATTAGCGCAAAATATAACTCTAGAGGTATTTATAAGTTCATTACTTAGTTTTTCCAACTTCTCGTTCCACTCTCATTAATGTAATATTAAACATATGTAGGTGTACTCGTATACAACGGTGGTAAAGCTTCACAAATCTGATTACTTATGATTATAGTAAATGTACAAATAAAAAACTAAACTAACTAACTAACCATCAGGCCATTTCCCCGGAGGGATAGGCAGAGAGGATGAATCGCCACAATTCTCTGTCCTGGCATACCTCTCGGACTTCCTCTACATTCATACATCGTACCATGCACGCACGTCGATTATTCCGACTTCGAATGTGGCCGCCTTTTAGTAATTGATTAATTCGGTCATGCCATGTTTTCCTCGGTCGTCCTCGGCTTCTTTTACCAATCACGCTGCTTGTGTATAACTTTTTAACCATTCTTCTCTCATCCATTCGTTCCGTATGTCCAAACCAAAATAAAAACTAAACTAACTAACTAACCATCAGGCTATTCCCTGGAGTGGATGCAGAGAGTGATGAATCGTCCGTAACATGCACGCACGTCATTCATTCCATGACGTAATGTCGAATGTGAATCGCTTTAATTGGATTAATTCATCATGCTATGTTTTCTCTGGTTCTCTTTTGGCTTCTTTTTACAATCATGCTGCTTGTGTATAACTTGTAACTATAACTATCCATTCGTTAACCAAACGATCTTCATAATTTTATCCGTATGATCCAAACCATCTATTTTCATCTTATTTGACATAGGTCATAGTAGATAAAAGCATTTGGCAATGCAAATGTAATAATTGTTTATTAAATTAAAATAGAAAATACACGGTGAGAGTGTTTTTAACACAAAATGAGTAGGGCCTGTGATAACATGATATATAGAATATGGGGCCGAAAATAAATAAAAATAACAATAACAATAAACATGTATGAACATAGCGAAGCTGGAAAAAGTGTCAGAAAATAATGTTTTGATAGAACACCGAACGAAGATATAAAAAATGAAAAAAAGTGGGATGAATGTCCCTAGAATAAAATTAAGAATGGGTTATTAAGCCTGGGTTTATACATATGGAACGTGAATTGGTGTGGAAGAATGTATTAAAAAATATATATATTAATAATAATAGTAGTGTCAATATTAGATATTACACCTTCTTCCGCTCTTTACATCTCTATTATATCAGCATTTGAGATTCTCTGTTATGAAAGAATCGCTGCGTTGCCACTAGTTCGCCGGGAGCGCATGGATTAAGAAAGAATTGAAAGTATACATCAATGTAAAATGAAATACGGAGTTTAGCAGACCCACGAAGGAAACATGGGCATGTGACCAAATAATAAAGGTTTGGTTCAAGGAGGTGATGAATCGACGTGAGTGTGACTCCGTGTATGAGAGTGCGCCGTCAGAGTAGTATGGCGGTCATTTTCCTCTGCCCTAACGGGCGTGTGGATTGTTGTTGATTGTGTTGTTGGTAAAATATGCGTCAATGAATCCAAGCTAGAATGATCAATGGGTCAGAGTTAATAAATTACTAAAAGCCCATGTTCTGAAGTGAGGAACACAATTGACAAGCGTAAAACACTGTATATCTCCCTCCGGGAAATGGTGTGATGGTTACAATAAATCCCCACCTACAAAAACGTACGTACAAGTAAATTTTATTTGTCCTTACGTTTGTTTTTATTTTTTAATCCGATTCACCCCTAGTCCAATTCACCCATCAACACTGACGGTGAAATTGAGAAAACACTCATTCCGGGCAACGGGATAAACAGGATATTATTAACTTAACGCGGTTTCTGAGTTCCGGATTGAAGAGGAGATTAAATAACCCCTGTTGTTGAGTAGACATGAGAGTCGTAGAGTTAAACCAAATTGCGGAGTAGGGAACCAAGAGACTGGCTATGGTGGGGGGAAGAAGGAATGCAATAGGATGTATTATATGTTAAACTCTATGTGGTACAAATATTTGGTTGCATCTAAAATAAAACCATGGAAATATGATAATATTCTAGTTTATGTTTGAAACTTTTATTTATTCTTCTTCCTTATGCAGAACTAGTGAGTGTTCCTCCTGTGAGGTAGACTCCCAGCTGTCCTTCCATCTGTTAGGAGGTCTTCCACGAGTCCCATGAGGTTGATTATGCAATGCAATATAGGGAGTCTGTGGTGTTCAATCTTTGGAACATGACCGTCAGTCCCTGCCCATCAATTATAATATCCCCAACATACATCTATCTTATTTTGGTGTTTGAGTATCTTGCTCTCCTTTGGTGTCTTTCTACTGGAAGTCCCTCAAAACTTGTTTTGATCCTACTGTGTCTGCCCCTTGCTTCGAAGCCTATATGTTATTATTGGTCTTACGCATGCTTTATAGATTCTCATCTTACTCTTAATGGCCATGTCTTTGTTTTTACATATTGTGGATTTTAGAGCGCCATGTTTGAAACTGTTATTCTTTATTATTAATGTGTATTATCTATGTACCTCACAATGTTTTAACCGTTTGAAGGTAACACGTGATGTATAATATAATGTTACCAAAAGAAAACCACAAGCATTTAACTAAGTGCCTTAGCTTTCACCAGTGCCTTCATTCCACATATTCTTTCTAATAAGTTCAAATGGAGTCACACTAACTCCGTTACTAGGAACCCGATACGTGAACACGGATTAAAGAGCTTGCCTCGGGTTAAACGAAACCGTGGTGAAACAAAATCAAACAGTGGCGGGCACTAAGCCTCGCAGAATATTATTTATTTGAATTGTGTTAAGGGCTCACACCCCTGCGAGCGATAAAAACCGAGTAAATTTGAACAATTATGATGAAAATATAATTTTATTTCAAATTTTTCATTTTCTTTTCAACTACAACAATAAAAGATTATACAAATATTTGTTTAATAATAACATTATTTTTTTAAGTGTTTACATGAACTACTAATGAAAACCATGGCGCCTCCTTGTCGACATCATAATTTAAAAGGATTCAGTAAAATAATAAAGTAGTTATAGTATGACGAAGAAAATTCTGTTTTTGTTAATAATAAAGAAATTAGAGTATATCAAACAAAGAAATTATATTTTTGAGATAAAAAAATGTTTGATAGAGAATTAACGTGATATATTTAAAAAAAAAATTAAATTGAGTGAGTTATCGTGCCGACACTGTTTGAACGTAATTTTTTGGATGGAAAAAATCTCATTTTAAACAAATAAATGTATGATAAAGCCTAAATATTTAAGAATTGATAGATGGACAGTTTTTAATGTGATGACATGCATTGCTCTGTTGTTATTAATTACTTTTTCGAGGACTATGAAAGCGCTCACGAGGTGAGTTACTCTCGAAAATGGCGCTATACGAGTACAATATAACTTAAATATCTTTTTTTTTAAACTCCATATATTTTGAAATTGGTCGTTTTTTGTATGGGATCTAGTATGTTCAAAAGCATCTAAAGCGGATTAGTGATATATTTTTAAAACAACAAAAGATATGTTCTGCGTCCAACAAACAGAAATATTGAAATATATAATAATAGATGGAAAGGTTATCAAAATATTAGAAGCATATTAATATCTTGGTCATAAAATCAGACTTGGAAAAGAACACCAAACTGCAGAGTTGCCTACAAGAAAACGATTAGGTCCGGTCGTTTTCGGCGAACATAAACATTTTTAAAATCGATGATTTATTTAATAAAAAAGTCTTAGATACGTGTATGCTCAATGCATGATAACTAAAGGAATAGTAAAGCCAACCCTTAGGTTAAACAGCCACATCGGAGTGTTAGGATAGGTGGGAGTCTTAATCTGACCTGCTACACTTTAAGCGCTCGGAGATTTCAGCGATTGTAGCGCCGCGGTGATCTTTTATGGTACTAAACACAATTAAGAAATATTGAATTTGAATTAAAATGTGATTTTAAAAATTCCTTAATTTAGTGATCACTAATCATTAAAACCCTTCGCTACAATTGATTAATTCATAAAATAATGTATACCTATATAAAAAGTTTCGTTGATTTCATGACATTTGGGGATAGTTCAGACTGACAGCGCCGTTATTAGTTCCGTCTAATTGTGTTTAGTACCATAAAAGATCACCGCGGCGCTACAATCGCCAAAATGTCAGAATGTTTACAGGTGGCTTGTGATCACGCGCTTGGCGCGAAGCGTATAGTATGGCCGGTCCCATAGTACGCCATACGTTGGTTAGCCAGGTGTTCATCTTGACTCCTACCCTGGCACTCTGGTGTGGCCGTACCCTTACTGAAAAGAGCTTTAGAACATTTATTGCACACAATGAATCTCCCAGACACGAGTAACCGGGCCACAAGACATTTGAAATATTTAAACTTATCTAATCCAAACAGAAAAATTACATTATATAGAACCATTCCGAGAATTAACCACCCTAGTAATTGCCTTTTAATTATATGGTAAACAAACTAACTCAAAACACAATAAATTTACAATATAGAGAAACTTTTTTTTTAAATTAGTCAACTATGTAAAAAACAACACTAACAACTTAATAACAGTAATACATTATATAGAGTCAGGAAAAAATATCCCCACCACTATCATTTATTATATAAACCAAATAAATTTTGATGTAGGTACCAGAAGATGGCAGCAAGCTGCCGAAACCGGTCGGCGATAAACACAAGTGGAAACACACTAAATATATAATAGTTAAGAAATTTTGTATCAATTTATTTTTGTTTTCATTATTTAAAATGAACTTCAACCAAGAAATTTCAATTATTTCAATGAATATTGGTTTGAAAACCCTTGGCAAATGAAAATGGTATCAAAAGGCCAGATAACTGATGCTACCTGGATGCGGAGAGGACAGAACAACTATCTAAAACTGAAGGAGGCCCAAATCCAGCAATGGAGAGATTTGTTTACATAAATTCCACAAAAATAGTCAATATTAAGTTATATTTCAAAATATACATGAACAATTGTTTTGTTTATTTTCGATTCTCTTACTCTCCATATGAAAAGAGTTTCTTATGCTTAGAAGAGGAGTATCTAGAGGATTTCTCTTAATCGTTACTACTCTTGTTACAGTTTACGTTTTTTGAGGTTTTTAATTAAATGTTTTTATTTCTTGTAAGAAACTTGATTTATGAGCATTTCTGGGAGTGCATTAAACAGTTTTTGTCCAATAAACTCAAAATGATACTTATTTTACAGAATGCGTTCCTTGCTCTTTGGATTCTTTTCCTCTAGTAGAAAGTTAGAGAATAATGTTTACAGTACCTTGTTTTAGTATAGAATGTTCTATTCCGATCTTTTAATTCGAATTTCTAATAATTTTTTAACATTATTTTTATTTCATGTTGTTTGTTAAGATGATTTTATTTGGTGGTGGAGAACGTAGCAAGCCACTGACTCCGGGCTAATCCACAAAAATCGTTCCTAGCAATCGGTGGAAGTATTTCATTCACTCGCTCCCGCGGCCAATCTCATTCGTCGCAAAAGCGGCAGAATTGGAAATACTCGTATATGGTATTTCAGTGAGCAAAACGATAAACTCAACTTAATCAAAATATTTCTTTACGAGCAACGTAAACCAAATTATTTGCATAAGAATCAGACTTCGCGTAAGATTTCAAAGGTAACGTTTACGGGAACTTCGATCACACACAAAACTCATTTATCAGCTTTAAACTAATATGTTTTTCGAATTTTCTATGATAAGAACCTATTACACTATTTAAACATTATTATACCTGTATGCTTCTTTCTACATTTTTTAAACAGATAATCAATTTTTACTTTACCAAATGAAAGTTAAGAAAAGGCCCAAACATAGTCTAATGCCATTCTCTAGACCATGGCAGGCGAAAATCCAATTAGATAACAAGTCGCTAAACGCAAAAGCATTGGATCGGTCACACTCTGAGACGAAACCCAGCCTGCATCGCTCAGGGCGCACTAGACTAGTTCCGTATGGGGGGAAAGAGGAAGCGAGGCAAACCTAGAGCCACCTAGAGAAGAGCCCTGTAGAACGAGGTTAAGGCAGCAGGCCTCACTTGGGATGATGTTAGGCATCGGGCATGCGATAGAGTCGGATGGAGAAGGTTCCTTGATGCCCTATGCACCACGGATGTGTGACATAACAAAAAGAAGAAGAATAAGAATATTGAAAGTTATCAGTTAACATTCTTAAATAATAAACACCTATGGTTGTAATATGATACGGATAATTAAATCCTTAGTAAAATTAAAAAAGGATCGCTTAGATGAATATGAATAGAAAAAAAAACCGAGAAAAACATGGCATGGGCAAATTAATCGATTACTAAAAGGCTACCACATTCGAATATAAAATATTGACGAGCGTACATGTTAAGATGTATGAATGACGAGGAATCGTGAGAGGTATATCAGGACTGAGCAGTATGACGGTCTGTCCTCTCTGCCTACACCTCCGGTGAAATGGCGTATGGTTAGTTAGTTAGTTAGTTAAAGTACCTCGAAGTTGGATTGTGTATTTTTGTAATTATTCAATATATATAGACGACAATATAATTACAATCATTAAAACTTTTTCATTAATTTATTATATATATGTAAAATATGTACATTATCCCCTACATATCGTGTTCGATGTATGAATGTAATGTTGACGAAATTCGAGAAGTATATCAGAATAGAGCAGTTTGCCAGTTTATGTTATCTGCCTACCCAGTTCGTAAAGATTTATTTTTAAAACAAATTGTTAACATATCATTGAAGTCAAAATTGTCCAATTCGTCTGTACTGGTAGTAAGTAGCTACTAAAAGGAATCATGAGGGGTAAAATTGCATATTATTTATGGATATATTTCGTTTGGAATATCCAAGGCACAGTTGGGACTGAAATCTTTCCCTACCTTATTTTCGGAGACATTTCGTTATATCTTTATTATTACCGGTATAAAACAAACCAAATACGCTTTTCTTATTTTCTTATGGTCGTTAAACTGAATCAAAGGAGTTTCCGTAGCAACAATATTTTTCTTTTGTGTTTAAAGAGTCTAATGATACCTTCAGGCGTTCTTAAAACGGTAAGGCGGGTCGAGGCGGCTCAATTGTGCAAAGTCGAGAATTAATAATGCTTCGGCTTACACGTGGCACCGGAATTAGTACTGTTTCGAGCGAAATTAATTAAAAACACAAAAACATTCACCGCGAACACTTGTTGATATTATATACTCGTATACTGTTTTATAAGCAGAGAAAAAAAAACACTGAACACATAAATATTTCATTCACTTTTTTTACGCAAAAAAATCAGACTGCAAACAAATAAATAAGGAAAATTAATTTTTATGCATATTATTTTATTTTCTTATTTTTTTATAAACTAAATAAACATAAGTGGAAAAAGAAGCCGAGGACGACCGAGGAAAACACGGCATGACCAAATTAATCAATTACTAAAAGGCGGCCACATTCGAAGTCAGAATAATCGACGTGCGTGCAAGGTACGATGTATGAATGTAGTAGAATCCCATGAGGTATACCAGGACAGAGCATTGCGGCGATCATGAAATGGCGTGATGGTTAGTTAGTTAGTTAGTTAGTTAAATAAACATAAACGGAATTGAAACAACGGAATAGAGAGGAAAACATGACACGATCAAATCAATCAAAAATTAAATCTCTGCAACGTGAGGAGTCGGAGAAATCGACGTGCGTGCCTGACAAAATTTATAAATGTAAAGGAAGCGACAGAAATTTGTCAGAAAAGAACAATATGGCAATCTATTACTTCTGCTTGCATCTTCGGGGAGACGGCGTGATGGCTAGTAATTTTTTTAAATTTTAAATAAGAGTTTATGTCCTTGGCGAATAAAGCACAAAATTACCTATTAATGTATTCGATTCATGGGGATTTGTACAGCTTAATTTAATGTGTGTGTGTCCGTTGTGTTAGTGAGCGTATGTTTACACACAATTTCCTATCGCATATGCCATGACTGTAATGACTGTATTACCCAAACAGTGGGGCGGATAGACAAATGTTGTTTTTTTATTAATAAAATTTGCATTAGACTCGTTGCTAGCTCCCCCATTATTGCGCTGAGCTGGCGGGGATAAGGGCCCAAGCGACATTGTGTGCGCCGGGTACGATGAACCAGGGCTGGATCTATAATAATAACAAGAAAAAACGCTCTTCAAAATCGTACAATGGGTTCGTATAAATGAAAAAAATGACTTTTTTGTTTATAAAATACTATCATTTTCATATATCTAAAATAGAAAATGGTAAATATTTATTTTGTGGATCAGGTACAACTTGTTTTATAAGGTATCTATATTATAATAATGTAATATTATACATACATATTTTAAATATATATAATATCACTGATTAAAGGGCTGGTTAGTCAGAAACGTGTTTTATTTTAAATTAATTTAATAAATGTGAAATAAATATATAAAAAAGAAACATTAAGAATCTACAACACAAAGTTATGGCAAACTTAGAAGAAAAAGTTTTTTTTTCAACTTTTTTTTAAAATTATACTATTACTTATAGACAAAAACTTGATTTTACCCTTTTAAAGGAGAAAGCAAGTCAGCTGAAAGCAAACATTGCCAACAACAACAGTACAAAGTTACAACTCAGTCTGATGAACGATGCCCCAACGCATATTGTACAAACACACATACATACATTTTTACGTACAAGTATATAAAGATAATATTTTGTTAATCTCAATCTTTGCAATAGATTATAGAACTATTCACTTAGGTTCTTGCAACTAACTCAGTATGAAGTCAACGCGGAATTACTTTAGCACAGTGTAAACACAATTTGTGATGCTAACGAAACCCATTACATTATTACACTAAACTAATACTCCCAAATTCCCTGGGGAGTGTAAGCAGTGATGAAGAGAAGTTTAATGGTTTCAGTGTTAACCAAAAAGATAAATAAGTAACGAAAAAAATACAGATGCGGAATAGTGTTGTGAGTGGAATATATTTTTTTTTATAAATTTAGACCAGTGGTTCTCAAACTTTTTTGTCCCGTAGACCCCCTGCTGATTTCTATAATTTTGTGCAGACCCCCTACTTTCGTAATATTGTTTTTTTTCAATTCACCTATAACTATAACATGAATTTTTAAAGCAGACATAGAGCAAAATATAGCCAATAGAAATTAGAATCTGAAATTCATTGTTGATATTTTTTTGCTCATTCCGTGATCCTTTTTCGCAAATGAGCAAAAAAAGGTCGACAACGTATTCTAGAGTTTTTCACGGATATTTTTTATTGTTGACCCTCTTTTTTGCTCTTTTGTCGAATAAGCAAAAATCAAATGTCGAATAAGCAAAAAAAGGTCGAAAACGAAAAATATATAATACATTATTATTTATTATTACTTCCATAGTAATAAAAATGTGTGCAAATTTTCTTCCCCCTCAGTTTTCCCCCAACCCCCTGACGTTGTTCAGGGACCCCCAAATCAATTTTAATTTTCCACGGACCCCCTGATTGATCCCAGGGACCCCTGGGGGTCCGTACTGACCACTTTGGAAACCACTGATTTAGACGAAAACACTGCAATTAATTAGACTTTATTAAACTTCATTTTTTCCTGCCAATTGTTAACCACGCTAATTGAACATCTTCGTGACCGAGTGATAAATGCTACTACTGCCACACCGAAGGTCCCGGGTTCGATTATCGGTAATGGCAGTGTGATTGTCACACTGTCTAGTCTGGTGTAGAATTCCCGTGACAATAAAATTGCGATAAATTAACTACCTATCACATGTCACGAGAATTAATATGATAGTTATTCCCTTTACATCAAGGGTGTCAAACTCAAATGCTAACTCGGGCCAAACAAACAAGGTTTAACTTTAGGTAGGCCGCAGATATTATGTGTGCTTAAATACCGTATTTACCTAATTGTGGTATATTCAAAATAAATGTACGCATTTTGTTTAATAATAGCAAACAAAGTATAATTAAAAATATACTAACCGAATTCTATTCATCTTATTTTTATTTTGCGTCGGTTTGTTATTTTATTACACATTATTGTGTGCCGATATATTTTCCGGGCCGCAAAAACATTCGTTTCGGACCGCATGCGGTCCACGGGCCACGATTTTGACACCCCTGCTTTACATTAAATAGTGATGCATCATTTAACAATTAATTTTTTTATATAATATCTTTTAAGTTACATGTGGCACTTTTTACTTGAAATCTTTCAAACTTGATTATATTACTTCGATTGTTTCTTGCGTATTGTTAACTACACTAATTCTTAAATACACAAAAAAGTTCCAAAAGACCAGTCTGTCGATGCCAGCGAGCCTGGCGAAACCGGTAGCTGTCAAAATAAATACTAAAGTGGAAGTAGTTAAAAAAACATCGTTTTATTTAATTATTACACAAATTTTTTTATGATATTATATTATAAAGAATTTAAATTTGATATTATGTAGATCTAATTTTTTAATGTTCTGAAGATACTCGTAAATGCTCCTCGGACATACAGTTTTACACTGTGAAGCCATTCGTTTGATTTAAAAGTTAATAATAACTTAATCCGAAATAACAGGGTGGCATTATAGATTTGCAGTAACTTAATACTTCGCGAATAGTGCACTTAGCGGCATGTATTATGATATAAAGTAGATTTGTATGGCAGATGACATTTTGTGTATAAAAAATATATGTCGAACTTTTATTATGTATCATTGCACACACATATTATATATTGACATTCTGTAATGTACTACCAACACGAAACCTGTCACTTCTTTTTTATTCTAGAAAATTTAACTTTTCTTAATAATAATAATAATAATAATAATATGTTAACTTTTAAAGCGCCGTTTATGTGATGTAATCACCTCAAGGGCGCATTAAGACGTGTTTTAAATCTTAAAAAGTGTTCACAACACTCACGAGACTCCTATACAAAATAAAGAGAAAAAAAAAAAAAAAATAGGGTCGAAGCACCAGTATTTGATCGCCCCCCAGTAAATGACCGTTGGTTAATAAAACAAAATATAATAAGGATTGCTCTATGTGTCTAGTCAAAAAACTTTAATCCCAAGAAACTATGACAAAAGAGGTAGGCAGAGACAACTGTTGGTAAGAAACAAAACTATCAGTTTTGAACTGTGCCTTGTCAAACGGTAAAAGTGCGTCTTCCCGTTGTTGTTCTGAGATTGTTAGTAGTTTTTTATAAGGAAAAGTGTGGTAAGTGTTTTTTTAATGTTATTTCTTATGCAATTCTTTGAATATTTACATATTTTTATATGTTAGGGTGTTTCATAATGTGACAATGTAACAAAATCTACGTATTGTATCAATATAACCTGAAGTGGTCAATTACTGGTGATTGTGCTATTTTTTGGAGAAATATTAATTTTAATAGTAATACTCATATTTCAATAAAAAAATGAGAGAATTTAGAGAAGTCAAAAAAAAAAAAAAAAAAACTGCTTAAAAAACGATCGGTTTAAAAGTATAGTAGAACAAAGTATAAATGTTTAAATTGGGTATGAAATATGAAAAAGATGGGTTTTCAATTTAGATCTGAAATCTGTCGGATCGTTTATGCATCTAAGGTGTGAAGGGAGATTATTCCAAGCTGATGGACCGGCTACCGCGAACGCTCGATCCCCGAAATTTGTACTGGGGCAGCGCTTCGGCTCAATTAATCTTCCTATTGCTGAGGAGTTCGCCGAGCGAAGTGTGGATTTCCGTGAATTTAGGCTGTCCGTTATACAGAGTTCAGATATACAACTTGGTGCCATTCCATATAGCGCTTTGAAGACTGTCCAGTATAGTTTATACTGGATTCTTTCTGGACTTTAAGCCAGTGAAGTTCTTTGAGATGTTGTGTTATATTAACTAAGTAACTAATTGTAAACTGTCACATTTTTCTTTGTACATTGTTGAAATACTTCTCTTGCTTTCTCAACATTCAAACACCATGCCATGCACGCACTTTGATTTTTCAAATTCCTCACACAGAAAACAGACTTTTTCATTAATATTAATTATTTTTCACCCTTGTTCAAGAAACATTTCATTTACGAATCCTTTCATCAATTGTTTATTTTCTTAAATTGGGTATAAATTCGTAATTTAATAATTAATAAAAACTTGCAGTTTCTTCAATATCATGAACATTTTTTTAAATAAATAATGACTAAAAATGTTATTTTTTGAGACTACAGTTTTACACAACTACAATATTTTAATTTCAGAATCTACTTTGTAAAAATATAATTTTTTCTATTTTTGTTTACAAAAGCTGAACAAGAAATATCGTTTTGATAGAAAACATTAATGTTATCTTTCACAATTAAATTTATTATCTCCCTTTAGGTAAATCTTATTTTAAATTGAAAGTCCAGACTAGAACAAAGGAAAACAATTAAAATTTGCATCGGCGATCAAAATTAATTAAGACAATGTCGCAAATTCTGGAAATTTTTGATCAGTGCTTGAACACATGACAAGGGGCTTGAAAGAAATATATTAGCTTTGACATGATCAAACAAGATCAATGACTTTTGTTGGGAATACGGGCATTTCAGAGCATGACCCAGCTGTAAAACATTTTGACAATGTTCTGTTCTCCATTATTTACCTTGCCTTTGAATCTTTCCCAACTTAAGGCAAGAACCCAAGACTTTTAAATGTCAAATACTATTGTTGCCGTAACATTTAAGAAATCGTCTACGTACTCTGTTTACAGTAATTGAAAACCCACAAAGCATTCCTTCTAAGGTAGATGCCAGCGGCGACTGACCAATATGCAAAACATTTATTAAATTAAACTTTGTTAAAACATTAAAATAGCGAAGTTATTCAAGAAGAACCAATTATACAACAAATTTAATTCTAGAGTTGAAAGAAATTCGTGTTTCATTTCATCCAAAAGATAAGAAAATTAAACAATTCCTACCCAAAATGTATAATATTTATATTATTTAAAAAAACTTTTTGAACTTTTACGTAAATAAATTAATGAAAAAGTTTAAATTAAATAACATAAACATATTCATCTCATCAAGTATCTTAATATGATAAAATCATGGGTTTTTTCAAAGATTTATTTTATACGTGACAAGATTCGTATATCCCCTGAAAATGTGAAACACGCCACTCCCGTAAAATTTCTAGAAAATTTCTAGAAAATTTCTAGAAACAATTACCTGTTTTACCATTATTTAACTTTGTATAACCCAAAATAACCTATAGAAGACTATTAGGAATTTCCTGGAGAGACCACATTACAAATGAAGAGGTTCTCCAAAGAATCGAAGGAGGAAGGCACCTGCTCAGAACCTTGTCCGAAAGGCGTGCAAGATGGATCGGCCATGTAATACGACAAGAAGGCCTCTTGCATGCCATAATAGAGGGTATGACCGAAGGGACAAACTCTAGGGGACGCACACGCCAAGAGTACCTGGAGGACCTTTTGGTGGACGTGGGCTCTCATCATATTTAGATTTCAAAAGAGCCGCACAAGACAGGGAGGAATGGAAGAGAAGAATAAAGGAAATTGCAGCAAACCAATCCCAGGATTGAAACCAGAGAGAGAGAGAGAGAGAATCCATAATTAACGTGCTTTAGAAGGCGTGTAGAAGTCACACATATGTAATGCTAAAAACTATTGTATTCATTTGAACCCTTTTTTTCTGAAATATTTCTGTTATTAAATCTACAGTAGCATTGTAACGTCACGAGTCGACTCGTGCTCTCTTTAATCAAATCACTTTGATTGCTTGGCGAAGTCAAAGATTTAAGGAGTAGTATCACAGATCGCGTTTCGCTGCATGTAGGAATGTTGTCTTGGCGAAAATCGGCTGACCGCACACGCGGACGCTGTTTGCACAGTTGTTATCCAACGTCGAACGAGAGTTCCAGGCAAGTTTACGCTACTTTGACGTTGCATCGTATTATTTAATTATCATATTTGCATGATCCCATATTTGATTATGGATAGAGATATTTACGAATATGTATTAAATTATGTTTGAAATATTTACATGGCGCTAAAATGAACGTACTATATGCTGTTATATTCTAAAACATTATTTAATATAGGTAAAAAAAAAAACGTTTAATTGATTCATATATTTAATTTTAATGTAGTAAAAACTCTATTATTCGACAGATCTAAAATTGTATGTTAAGTGATATCGTTTTATATTGAGTAAAACATGTGGGAAGAAGTACAATAGGAAGAAGTACAACATTGTATCCAGTATATAATATAGAATATCAAATGTTACATTAGGAAGTATTATGTAGTAAGGACAAGGGAAGCGCCTGGAGAATACTGGCGAGATACCGAGAGGTATGGCGTGGGGGTGGAGAGGCTTACTTCCAGCAGTGGATGGAGACAAGCTGACTAAGTTAGGATAAATAATTGCCCTGATAAGAAAATTGGACATGACCATCATAACACCTCTCGGACAAAAATCTCATCAGACTTTATGGCTCTCTGGTATATATTCAATTCACAGAAAGAACACTTGACTAAGAAAATAACGTAAACAAATTTATAATAAAGATGTTGAATATTTTTCTTAAAATAATTAACAAAATTAAATACATAAAAAAACTAAGTAACTATCCATCACGCCGTCTCCTCATCCGTGATCAAAAAAATAAACGCACGTATATTTCTCTGACTCCTCACGTGGCATACATGAAATATTTTAAAATTAATCTTCTTCTTCTTCTCCCTCAGCCTATTCCCGTCCACTCCTGGACAAAGGCCTCCTCCATTCGCTTACATGTCACTCTGTCCTATGCAGACTGCATCTAGGTTATTCCGACGTGTCTGTTCAGATCATCCTTCCACCGTAGTTGCGGTCGCACTGCACTTCTCTTCGCCGTCCACGGTCTCCAAGTCAGCAGTCTTCTTGTCCACTTTTCATGATCATCATGATCGTGACCTGCCCATTGCCATTTTAGAGTCGCCACCCAGTGGATGATATCAGTGACCTTTGTTTTTTCTCTCACCGTATCTTTTCTGACTCTGTCTCTTAGGCTTATTCCTAACATGGCTCTTTCTATTGCTCTTTGGGTCGCTCGTAGTTTCTCTGCACTTTGTTTAGACAATGTAAAAGTTTCAAGGCCATAAGTACCAACTGTCAGGACAGAACAGTGTCGCGTTCCATTCTTTCTGCCTACCCCTCCGAGGAGACGGCGTGATGGTTAGTTAGTTAGTTAGTTAGTTAGTCAATGGAAAAATAAGTCGAGGAAGGCTACGGAAGACATGGCATGACTAAATTAATCGATTATTGAAAGGCGGCCATGTTCGAAGTAGAATCAATCGACGAACGTGCATGTCACAATTATGTAGAAGATGCACGAGAGTCAGGATAGAACAGTGTGGAGATTCTTCCTTTCTGCCCTCCGGAGAAATGGCGTGATGGTTAATTAATATTATTAACTCAGTCTAAAACAACTTTATTTAATTTCAATGTCTAACATTTCCAAATACTTAAGTCCGCCACATCACTTGTGGCGCGTCCGGACTGATATTATTATAATTCTTTATTCTCGCAAAGATTTCTAGAATTTGTCATTTTCTGGAAGTGAGATAAATATTATTCAACCCCAAGCTTTTTATGCTGCAAAAGAAATATTTTGTAATTTACCAGAAGCTGTTTGTCTTGTCCTAAAAACAGTTAATTTAAAGGGCAAACTTTTTAAGAATTTTTAGCGAGTTGCGCACTTTTACCAAAAATAGCCTTTCATAAAATGGAATTAAATAAAAACTGTTACATTTCAAACGATTGTGTTATGGAAATTTAATTTAATTACAAATTTGGTTCAAACAAATCTACATATTATCATTTATTGTTTTTTTAACAATAATGTTAAAAACATGTTTTTAGATGTGTATTTAGTTAAAATCCACTAATGATTATATTTGTGTTAAAATCCACTAAAGTTTGTGTCTTCGACCGGTTTCGGCAGCTCGCTGCCATCATCTCTCTTAAAAGACGGCTGCGAGGTAGTGATATCGGTCCGAAAGACAAACATTAGTGAATTTTAACTAGATTTATGCAATACAGGTATATATTAAAATTATTTTTATTTTTATTTTAATTGTTTTGAATGATTTAAAACTCCATATTCAATATAGAATACGAATGAAAACGTGTATTTCTACTTAGGGTTATGGCTTCGACCGGTTACAGCAGTTCGCTGGCATCTTCTTGTTGTTCTAGCCACCAATTTGTTTTAACTAAGTGTATATTTATTACTGTTAAAATTTAAAACACTTATAATATCACAATCTATATTTATTCACACTTAATTTTATATTATATAATTATCAAGTGTTACAATAAACATAAATAACAATCAGGTATTACAATAAACTTTATTTAATAAATAAATGTTTATTGTAACACCTGATGACGCCAACATCAGTTGGCGAAACAGCTGTCGCGACACTCTCAATGAATAAAAATAAATTGTGATATTAGAATATTGTTTTAAATTTTAACAGTAATAATGTTGAAGTATTATAGTGTTTTGGCCAAAACAATGGACTCTTTAAACAATATTTTTTTTTCAAATTTATATTTAAATAGTCCATTGTTTTGGCCGAAACACTATAATACTTCATCATTATTACTGTTAAAATTTAAAAGACTTTTATAATATCACAATTTCTTTTTAATCACTGAGCGTGTCGTGACAGCTGTTTCGCCAACCGATGTTGGCATCATCAGGTGTAACAAAAAACTTATTTCTCATATGTATTATTTGGGAGCTTTCCTGCGTATGATTTACGTTAGTAATATTTTTAGTTACATAATTTATGGAATAACTACTCTCAATATACAATCAAAGCATTGTATCCCTTTTAAGGGCGGGGGATGATGTGGTCACAAAGGATAACACACGAACACACCCGCCCGCCACAGCCGAGGGTGGCCCGTGAGCAGGGAGCGAATCTAAGGATTAGACATTAGTCGAACATTTGTTTGTAGTAAAGTTAAACTGCAAGCTTTTTGCATTCTGTATTAATCTGCCATAATAAAGGCTGTTCAGTCATTAAAATAAATTAAAACGCCTGTCTTCAAGGACTTTTATTAAACTATTACAATGGTGTTCTTCTACCGACCCTTATGTATGGAAGCGAAGCATGGAACTGGCAAAGAAAGGATGTAAATGCAGTAGAAATGAGATCTCTTAGACGAATGTGTAGATATTCTGTGTATGATAGAGTGTCGAATGAAAATATAAGAAGTGAATGCGGTGCGAATGATGGTGTCATGAACAAAATAATGAAAGGATCATTAAGATGGTTTGGACATATGGAAAGAATGAATGAAGAAAAAAATGGTAAAAAATTATATGTTAATGATGTAAATGGTACCAGAAAGAGAGGAAGAGCGAGGAAAACGTGGCACGATCAAATAAATCAAATATTGAATGTCGGCCATGTGAGGAGTCAGAGAAATCGTCGCGCGTGCATGACACGATGTATGAATGTTGAGGAAGCGAGAGAAATATGTCAGGAAAGAAAGGTGTGGCAGTCCATTCTTTCTGCCTACCCCTCCGGGGAGACGGCGTGATGGTTAGTTAGTTAGTTATATTTTATAGGGAATGACATGTTTCGCCCATTCTTCTTCTTCTTCTTCTTTAACAGCCGTTGTCGTCCACTGCTGGACATAGGCTTCTCCCATACTTCTCCACGTATGACATGTCATAAGGGGGGTGGTTGGCATTACAACGCCACGCTTGTCAGACGGGTTGGCGAGGTGTCCTTCCACGTTAGCCTACGCATCAATATTATCCACCGAGGTTAATTACTCGATCTCTACCATTTCGCATAGTTTCCAGGGGAGAACAAAGTCGAGGAGGTGTGGATAGGTACTTGGGATCAGATCAATCCTCCAGAGTAGCATGGCCATCACCACGGTGATGACCATGCACCGCTCGAAGAGTCAATAGGACCCCCCTTATTCCCCCTTACTACCCGCCCATTCTTAGTCATTATCAAATGTTAAAGAAGGGCGTTAACATTTTATTATGCCTTAGCAGGGCGAAACATGTCATTCCATCTAAAATATAATAAAACTGTTAGAAGACGGACGTTTTCATTCATATTAATTATTTACTGTGGAGTTTTACATCAAGAAACAATAAACTGCTCAATCACCTCGCAGAATCAGTTGGTGCTTTAACCAACCGGTTTAAAGATTAATTTAAAATTTTGGCTGTTATATTATTAGATATACTCGTATTGTGCCCTGAGAACGCTGTTAGAGCGTTATCATTATTTTAATTTTTTTATAATACTTCAGATTATAATTTATAAAGCTAACTTATTAACTAACTAACTAACCATCACGCCATCTCCTCGAAGGGGTAAGCAGAAATAATGGACTGCCACACTTTTCTTTTCTGACATATTTCTCTCGCTTCCTCAACATTCATACATCGTGACATGCACTGACTCCTCAAATGACCGACATTCACTATTTGATTTATTTAATCGTGCCAAGCCTTCCTCTATTTCTGGTTCCATTTACATCGTTAACATATAATTTTTTACCACTCTTTCTTCGTTCATTCTTTCCATACGTCCAAACCATCTTAATGATCCTTTCATTATTTTGTTCATAACACCATCTTCGCACAGCATTCACTTCTTATATTTTCATTTGACACTCTATCATACACAGAGTATCTTCACATTTGTATAAGAGATCTAATTTCTACTGCATTTATTCTACTTTCATCCTTTTTTGCCAGTTCCATGCTTCGCTTCCATACATAAGGGTCGGTAAAAGAACAAAATTGTGCAATGCCATTCTAGCTTTTTTGGATAGGTTTTTGTTTCCGATGACAACTTTAAGTGCACCATTCACTTTGTTGTCTGCCCCAATCCTTTTTTCATAATTTATAAAAATTATACGAGTACTTAATATATGCAATGTCTGTGATATGCATTCTACAATATTATTTCATAAATAATTTCTGGTTGAAAGTTATTTTTCGTTGAAACTGTGGAATTCTTGTTTATTTGAACGAATAATATTAAACACTTTATTATCCACTTTATTTAATAAATATTTTCATATTTTTGTAAAAATATTGTTTTTCATCTGTCAAAACTGATCGTATTTGTAAATAATTTTAGAATATTTTAAATATCTTTATAATATCACTAAGGAAAACCGGGTTGTCCAAAACATGTCTGATATTAATTTTTTTTTTTTTTAAGTTAGCGTTATACATACAATGTATGTAAAAAAGAAAAACACAAATATTAAACCGTCTTTAATATTCTCCTTTCAAATGAATGATGTCTTGTTATGTCGTTTTGACAATTACTTTGTTCTCTTAAAAACAGCATCTTAAATCAGCACATCAGTAATCTCCCATTGTTCTCTTCTCCGTCATCTCTTAATGTCTGGTCCATTATTTATACCATTTTCGAAAAATGTAATACCTAATTTGGTTTTCCTTTTGACATTTTTATTTCGACGCCTTCGGGGCATCTTTAAAAGGGAATGAAAATCGGAAGACAAGATTGAAATGAAAATGTAAGAGCATTGAAATTAAAATTCGACAGGAAATGAGCGAAAAATTAATGTGAAAGGATGATTATATGATATTTACTTTTATATTCAAAGAAAGGGGTCCTTTATCCCACGAACAGTAGATCTTTGTATGCTTTGACATTTCGGAGATAAACACCTCAACAGAATCACAATATTAAACTCAGAATTTGTGTAGGCAATGAACGTGATTGGTTTCTAAGTATAATCCTCAAAAATTCTTATTTACACAAAAAAGAAATGGTGAGAGAAAAAATCCCATATACTGTATATTATAGAAAGAAGCAGATGGTTAATAATTATTACATAAGAACACGTTTAATTTGTTAAATGATTCAAAATTTCTCTTATAATGGTATATTCTTGAAATGGTTTCAATAAATCTAAAAAAAAAACTTAGATTGCTAATCAAACGTTAATCTGCTTGTCGTCACTACGAGGTACATTATAAACAAATGAATAATTAATACGAATGAAAACGTCAGTTTTCTAGAAGTTTTATTATATTTTATGGGAATGACATGTTTCGCCCGTCTAAGGCATAATCAAATGTTTGATAATGCCTTAGAAGGGCGTTTATCAACTGTTTCACATTTGGTAATGCCTTACAAGGGCGAAACATGTCATTTCCATAATATGTAATAAAACTTCTAGAAAACTGACGTTTTCATGAAGGATTGATTATATCTCAATAGAGACGAAGATGTAAATTGTTTTTTGGAAACAGAATATGGTGGTCGAGGCGTTTACAGGATTCTTACGTCTATAATGAACAGGATTTGTAACGCTGCACTAAGGATGTTGGGCTTTATCGTCCGGACCGGAAAAGTTTTCAGAGATTGGTTCGGAGCAGACTCGAAAGTGGTTCTGTGATATGGAATCCTCACGAGGCGAGATATTCTGTTATGTCGAAGAGGGTTCAGAAAAAAAATCTGAGGTATCTCTACATGAGAAAGTATGGAAGTGTGGCCCGTAGCTCTCTCCCTCGGCATTTTGGACATGCTTGGGATCAACTCTCTGCAGCTGCGAAAAAACGGGCATCTTATAACCCATTTCTTTAGATTATTCAGGGGATATTTCGAGAACTCGGCCGTGCTGGAGGGTGTTCGGCTGCCAGAACCGATCTGCCTCTGGTGACGCCGGTAGGAAGAGCAATTAGTCTGCTGAACGCGGTCTCCTCGGAGATCGACGTCTTTCATGTTAGTGAAAGTACGTTCAGGGGACAAATATTCTTGACTTTGGAAAGTATCTTGTCTTCCTAATATCGAACCATCACTAATGCGTTCCTGGTATTATGTTGTATGTGTATAATATCTTACTTGTACTCAATAGATGCCTTAAACATTTATGCTGTTTGTAATGTCTTTTGAGTAAATAAACTGATTTGATTTGATTTGATTTGGTTAATTAATGTCATTAAAACGAAATAAAATAAAACATTAGGAAAACGGTCGTTTTCATCATTATTAGGCACAAGTTGGTTCAGTTTTGTTCGGCTTCTCGTGTCGCAGGAACCCAAGTGCAGAGAAATAAAATCAGCGATTAAGCTATAGGCATGATTAAAACCATTATATCACGAATACACTTTGTTTACACCGGGTACTTAACTCTCCGCTAAGCTCGGCCTGAGGGTTGTGCGGGCACGGCACTGGGATAAAAATGTTGTTTAAACATTGCAGCGCTCCGGCTTACTCGAATATCCCTGCAAATAAATCCCGTGAACGCTTTCGTGACCAAACTGGTTTCTGGTAACTTAAAAAAGTATGTAAAAAAAACTTCCCGAACCGTTTTTACGTGCTTGCATCGTCCGTATTCTAAGTGAATTAATCTTTTCCGGCTAGCAGAATCCTACACAATCGTGTCCCGGAGAGGATTTGCCAACAATGTTTGTTGGACAGTCTCCGTGTGACAATATTGACATTCTCTTTACAAAATGAATCTACATTTTATCACAAAAATTATTTCCTCATCACATTGTTTACCTCAAACTTGAAATTTTTAAACCCGACTGTACAACAGATGATTACTAAAAATGCAAGGAAATTATAGTGTTTATATTAATTATTATTTCGGTATTCACTTTGTGGTAGGACATGATGTATATATTTAAACCTGTAGATGGAAGCATCTGTAGCTTCCGAAACTAGTCGTGTAAATATAAAACTCTAGTGGTGAAAAACAAGTGTTTTATTTACAATTCAATAGTGTTTATATACAAAAAATTGCTTCTTGAACACATTATATATTATATAACGATATATGATAGAATACCGAACGACGAAATAAGGAAGAAATGTAAGGCAGATGATTGCATCATAAGTAAAATTAAAAAAGGATCCCTCTATGTTATGAAATGGTTTAAATGTTGTATTAAAGTAGTGTGAGTGGAAAAAGAAGTCGTTCAAGACCAAGGAAAGCATGAAAGTCGGCCACATTCGAAGTCAGAAAATCGACGAACGTGCATGTTACGATGTATGAATGTGGAGGAAGCAAGAGAGATATGTCAGGAAAGGGTGGTCCATCCTCTCTTCCTACCCCTGCGGAGAGAAGACGTTATGGTTAGATAGATAGATGATGCCAAACTCTATTAAATCATATGAATACGAATGCTAAAGAAGTTTTAATAATACCTTAGAAAGGCAAAATATATCATTACCATAAAATACTCGTATTATAAAACTTCAAGAAAACAGTCGTTTTCAAACTTTTATTTTAGGACAAGTTGAGGATTCTTCGAATTCAATATATTGTAGAAAAGATAAATTTAAAACGCATTTTATATCCTTTAAATGTTTTTGTAACCGATTTATTATTATATATAATTCAATTATGAATCCGCAACACAAAGTAATGGTGGATATAGGTAGAAAAAAATATTATTACTTCACTAATAACTTCAATCTCTGAAATCCTCCAGGAAATAGACTGGAATTAAAGAATGGTATTTTTACAACAATAACAAACCATCACGCAGTTTCCCCGATCGGGTAGACAGAGAGAATGGACCACCACACTACTCGATCCTGACACGTCTCTAGATTCCTTCACATTCATACAAAAAGTCATGCACGAACGTCGATTCTTTCGATTTTTAACATGGCCGATCTTTAAAATTTAATTCATTTGGTCATCCCAAGTTTACCTCAATTTCCCACGACTCCGATCTATGGTATTTATATACAGAAAAAAAAATCTAGATTCTTCTTTAATTATTACTACTAAAAGGCGGGCCACACTGTTTGAAACAAACTCTCCACAGGGGTGACCTTGGTGGAGAGCTGTGGAGCCCACGGTTGGTGTAGCGTCCACACTTGGTTTAAAACAAGCTCTCCACACGTGGAATCCGTGTTTAAACGCGCGTCCGTCCACAAAGTTTGTTGAAGGTCAAACGAATTTTGGTTTCAAACAAGTGTCTACACAGTTTTAAACCGCCGGTAGAGACCGATGTGAAGAGCTTGTTTAAAACAGTGTGGCCCGCCTTTAAGGATAAACGAAATGGTTTAAAAATATTTGCATTGTTTGGTAAAATACAAAGATGTTTATTAGAAACTTGCGGATTATTATAAGTATAAAGCATGATTGTTGAAAACAGTGCTTCGCCGAATAAATCTATTCAAAAATATCACAACAATTAATTTGAACGTCTTGCTTGCCAAAATAAATGCCATGGAGAATGTTGGAGAGCCTGTGTTATTTATCTCCGTCTATAAAACATTTCCATGATAATATCTCGAATGATACTTGTATAAAATATAATATAAAAGCGGAAAAGGACTGATACGTAATCGTTTCTTACTACTAACCGAATAATACACATCATTTTGGTATTATGAATGTAATAAAGAAAGTAACTAACTAACTAATCATCACGCCGTATCTCCGAAGAGGTAGACAGAAAGAATGGACTGTCACACTTTTCTTTCCTGACATATTTCTCTCGATTCGTCAACATTCATACATCGTGTCATATGTCGCATGTTACAATAAAGAATGTCTTCTTCTTCTTCCTTGTTGTAGACCTATGTGGTCTATTCTCAACTGTCCTTCTATATTTAAAAAGGTCTTCCACGAGGACGATTCACGTGTGGTTGATTATGAAGTGCAATATTGGGGAGTCTAGTGATGTCCATTCTCTGGACATGACCGTACCAGTACCTTCATTGCTATCTACTCCATCTTATAATATCCTCAACCTCACAAATGTCCCTAATTTCTGATCTCAGTGCTTAATAAAATCTCAGTGCTTAATAACATACAATGTCTTGAACAAATTAATTTGATTATTTTCACTTTGAATGTTAATGAATTAATCGTAAGTAAGAGTTAATTAGGAGAATGATAAAACTTATCTAAAAATAATGTTTATCACTTTCGTACTTTCTTTGTACACCGTTTTGGTTTATTTTATCGATTTGATAGGTTTCACTCCTGCCGGCGCACTTTAAGGGTGGCAAAAACAAACTGATTGATTTTATTATATAATATTATAGTTATTATAACGTGGTGTTAGGCAACAGGCGTGCGGTACAGTCGGTGGAGAAAGATTCTCAAGTCCCTATATACTATAATACCACTAAGATTCCCCAGGGCAAGAAAAAGTGTAAGAAATTGTACCTTGATGTTTGTTGTTGATATGAAAATAGGAAAATATTTTTTTTTTTTATATTTTGTTAAAATAGATTTTGATATAATATTTTTAATACAACATTGAAAAACACAGCATTAATAACTCGTTGCAAACAATAACTATAATATAGGGACGTCGGGGAATTGGTAGAAGGCAGCTATCCTGGCTGCGGAACATAAAAGATTGGACAGGAATGACCAGAGTCAAGATCCTATTCCAAGTGGCGCAGGACAAAGATACCTTTGCTTCAGTTATCGCCAACGTTGTGGGGACCTGACACGGCACCGGAAGAAGAAAAAGAAATAATTACTCACATTATCAAGATTCGTTAAGTCTTCTTCTCTCTCTTCTTTTTGTTCTGTCACACCTCCGTGATGCATAGGGCCTCAAGGAACCTTCTCCATCGACTCTTTCGCATGCCTGATGCCTAACATCATCCCAAGTGAGGCCTGCTGCCTTAACCTCATCCTGAAGGGCTCTTCTCCAAGTGGCTCTAGGTCTGCCTCGCTTCCTCTTTCGCCCATAGGATACCAGACTAGTGCGCCCTAAGCGTTGCAGGCTGGGTTCCGTCTCAGAGTGTGCCCGATCCACTACCATTAGCGTCTAGCGACTTGTTCTCTAATTGGCTTTTCACCTCCCATGGTCCAGAGAACGGCATTTGACACTGTTTGGGGCTAATAAATCTCGAATATTGGGCGTAAGATTCGTTAAGTAGGCACCTATTATTAATTTTAAAATATTTAAATCAATCAAGTTTTGCCGGAGATAACGACTTGCGTGCATGACACGATGTATTCATGTAATGAAGAACCGATAGAAGTATGTCGGGCCAGAACGTGGCGGAAGAATGTGGAGGCTCATTTTTTTCTACCTACTGAAGTGGTATAAAAGTAATTTACGTGTTTACGAGTAAAGTATACTTTTTAACGTTATTTACCATTATTGTACAGCAGGTAAACGTTTGAGTGATGTTTATCTGTTGACGTCATTAAATTTGAATACCAAATCGAAAGTGCATGCGAAAAACGCCCTCCAAGTTCGTTCATATATTGTATAAACGCTTCACCCGGCTCGGAATATTGGCTCGAAAAAGTTCCCCCAATTTGAATAATCCATTCAAATCAATCGCGAAATTCAACAATAGGGAATGGCTAGATATATTCCACGTGCCGAAAATGATTGTATTATGTATTCAAAATCGATTGTCTGGTCTAGTACGGGAATACGGATGAATACCCGTAGTCATCATCGTATTTTAGATTATAAATCCTAAACTTCGTATGGCCTATTTGATAGTTTGATGAACATTCTAGAATTTTTTTAAATAATGCATTTGAAAGATTAACTAAATTACTACTCGATGCTTCCTCCATAAATATTATTTAGATAATATCACATAAAGTTATTGCGTGTATTTTTTTATATGTATACCTAATATTTCTGTAATATTATATGAAATACGTAAACTTCTTCTTATTATTATTCTTAGTGTAGGCCTAGTGGCCTGTTTCTTAAGAGGAATTCGCCTCCTGCGAAGTCGACTCCCAGCTGTCGATCTATCTCTTTGGTGGTCTTCCCGGGGGTCGTCTACCATGGGGCTGACTGTGTAACACAATGAAGGGGAGTCTGAATGGATCCATTCTCCTCACGTGTACATACCAGTATCTTCTTCTTTGTCTTCCCCACCTAACGACATCCTCGACCTCGCATATCTCCCTTATCCGTGTATTCCTTATCCTCGTTTGCAATGTCTTGCCAGATATATATGTGACAGTCTTCATTTCTGACACTCTGAGCGCGTTTTTTTGTTATTGTGGTGTCCGCCCTGCACTCGATCCCATATGTCATGATAGGTCGCACACAAGTCTTACGTAAACGATTTTATTAATACAATTTAAAAAAGAAGAATATGTATCTATTAGATGAATGTGTGCTAAATCTATATATGACGGAGTATCAAATGCAAATAAAATATGTATAATGCAGTGCGGATGAAAGTGTTTTGGACAAAATAATGAAAGGATCATGAAGTTGGTTTGGACACACGGAAATCAATCGTCGAGTGAGGAGTCAGAGAAATCGATGTTCGTGCATGATACGATGTAAAGGAAGTGAAAGAAGTATGTCAGAACAGAACAGTGTGGCGGTTCATTATTTCTGACTACACCTCCTGGACGACGACGTGATGGTTAGTTAATTAGTTTTTATATATCAAAGGTCAAGTAACGTAGGCACCTATTATCAATGGATAGTATATGATTCATAACAGATTAAATTTTCTAAATCAATAAGCCTATTCAAATAGAGAGTAGGTTTTTACCCTTAAAATCGAGACGATCTATAGAAAGGCATTTCAATCTTAAGAGAAGAGACATTATTGCCAGTCATGGGTGCACTGCATTCACTCACATCTAAAATCGTATTCCGAGGGAAATGCATTATTCACATGCTTCAACGTTGACTTGAAGGCAATTTGAATATTTTTAGCATTTACGAGGTTTGAAGTTTTCATAACAATGACAAACACAATGCTATCGGCAAGACAAAGGCCAAGCTAACTTCGTCGTACGGAGCGTGCATGACTTGTTTTCAATTTTCCCAAATGCGTTTTTCTCAATTTCATATTGCCATAAAAGTGCCCGTAGGTTGGTCCGTGCAGTGGCGTGCCTAGGGGTTATTAAATAAGTGCAAACGTGTATACTTGTAAAAAAGAAATATGATGCAAACGTGTAAACTTTTTCCGCTGTACTTAGTCTACAATTGTCACAAAAGGCATATTTAATGACTAGACAGAATTATAAACACATGTCAATAACGAACGAACTAAACAATGAGTTTGGTGCCAAATTAAAACTGATGAATGACTTCTTCTATATTCGCTATATAAAACTAAATACAATGATTGCTCATTTTTCTACATACATCGGTGATACAACTTGAAATTTTGAATTAAGAATTAGAAGAACATATAAGATGATCTAACAATAACTTATGTGAATTCTCAAATCATCCTATTGAAAGAGATCACCCGTTTAACAAAGATAACGGCGTTGAAATTTTAAATATAGATAATATAAATATAACTTTAAGTTATCTAGAGAAATTTTAAATTAAAAGGCCATAATAAATATTATAAATAGCCAAGCAAACTTAACTTCTAGTCCCATAATTGATTTGTTTCCCTTATCTCATAATTTAACAATTTACCCTACCGCTAAATTTAATTATCCCACCTCCACTTTTTCACTCGTCATTTAATATATAAGTAATAACTCTCTTTCATTTGACTGTTAAAATTCATACACTGAAGAAGGGAAGTCTGTGCCCCGAAACATGTTTGTAAAAGGTGCAAAAAAGTTATTCAAAGATGAATTATTATCTCATAAAATGTACGACCTTTGTGTCAAAGTGGCCAGATCTACGACAGTCACGCCGAAGGTCCCGGGTTCGCAATGTGATTGTCACAGTATCATTGGTCTGATATAGAATTCAGGTGACAATTAAATGGCGATAATTTAGCGTCCGATCACATCTCATGTGCATCTATAGCTAAAAAATTGTAGACAGAAATTTAGTTCAAACAACCTGACGTATACAAATATGGACAGTAACGTGGAACAACCAAAATGTGGCATCCCAAAATGTTACACTTTGTTGCAATCATATGCCTTGGATGGAACCTTGGAAACTAGCGAAGAAGAAAATAATGTATTATAAATTAAAATATTTCTACTTTTTAAAAAAAAGTAGTCATTTGCATTCCATAACAAACTGACAATATTCATTTTTTTTTTTAAAGACTAACATCAAAGATTTGAATAAATGGTATTCAAATTTATCAACACAACAATTTTCATTAGTATGAAGAAGGAATCTGGTCGTGTCCAGGCTCGAACCCATATACCCTGGATCAGGAGCCAAGCGTTCTATCCCCTAGACCACCACCCGACCTGATTTTGTTTCTTCTACTGTTCTATTAATTATATTATTAATTGAGGACGTTATTTGGGTTTTGTTTTTGAAGCTGGGCTTCTAGGACTCTATGGCAGTTCCGCCACTGAGTTCTGGGACCCCGAGGGTAAGGACATTACACTCTCCGCACTCTATTAGTAGGTACGTAATCTACTTGAAATTACGTTTTCATGTACTTCGAAGTCTTTTAATATTAAATTTAGTAACGCAAAATAATAGTTATTGAATATTTGAATAAAATTTTAAAAACTCCAATAAAAATTTCTATAATACAATACATTTTTTTTTTCAAAAGTTATTCAAATGTGAATCGTTTTGCAAAATGTCGCCGAATTAAGAAGAACCTTAATTAAACAACTATGATACTCAAATGATTTTACTGATTCCCCTTATTGATAAAAAAACGATAAATAAAGAACAAAAAAACGATAAATAAAGAACAAAAAAACGATAAATAAAGAACAAAAAAACGATAAATAAAGAACAAAAAAATCTTATGAAAGTGTATTATATATTTAGTTAAACAAACAAACTATCACGCAGTTTCCCCGCAGGGGTAGGTAGAGAAAATGGACCGCCACACTACTCTAACCTGGCAAACCTCTCTAGATTCCTCAACATTCATACAACGAGTCATACAGGCACGTCGATTCCTCCGACTTCTAACATGACCAACCTTTAAAATTTGATTAATTTGGTCATGCCATGTTTTCCTCGGTCTGCCTCGACTCCGTACCTCATTTACATCATTAACGTATACTTTCTTAACCATTCTTTCTCCATCCATGCGTTCCATATGTCCGAACGAAGGTTAAAAATATAAATATAAGTAGTGAGAATGGAAAAAGAAGTCGAGGAAGGCCAAGGAAGACATGGCATGACCAAATTAATCAATTACTGAAAGACGGTCATGTTCGAAGTAGGAACAATCGACGAGCATGCATGTCACAATGTGTGAATGTAGAAGAAGCCTGAGAGCTATGTCAGGATAGAACAATGTGGCGATCCTCTCTGCCTATCCCTCTGGGGAAACGGCGTGATGGTAAGTTAGTTAGTTAGTTTTACATTGATGTTTGTGTCTTTGTGAGAAGACACAAACATTTGTGGATTCTAACTAAACATATATTTTAAAAAGATTTAAAATTAAAATAAGTTCATTATATACAATGAACTTCTACCGTGAAATTTAAAAAAACAACATTTTTTTTAAATAAAACGATGTTTTTAAATAACTCCTTTTGCTCCCACAAGTCTGTTGATGCCAGCCCGGCTAGGAATCCGGTCCCTGCAATAAAGACAAACGTGGAAACAGTTTTTAGTATTTAATTATCATAATACATTTAGGTCCGTAATAAAACAACGCATATCCTACTTGTAACGCAGGTATAAACACTTATGACAAAAATAGTTATTTGAACCGAAAATAAAATTATCGATCGGTATCTCTAAGAGATTATTTAGTAATCTAATATTCATATTTTTAATACTATTGTAATAAATCAGTGTAATCTGATAGCGAAATGCAATATAATCACCGGTCCCTTGCAGGACCGTTGAGCATTGAACGACGCAAATCCGCGGTCCCGTACGGGACCACTGGGCGTCTAAAGGTTAAAATTGTATTTTTTTTCTCAAGTCTTTTAATTGCAAACGTGTGTTGAAATATTATTAGAAGATCGTTGGGAAGGTTTGGACAGATTGGAAGTGAGATAAGCAATTGGAGTTGGTATAAAAATAAACGCAATCTTGAGAGAAACTCAATCAAATTCCAATAATAACGTTATAGAAGTTAGCACTTTGATATGTGCGCTACGCTCGCTGAAATAATGGTGCGGAAGTTTCCTTTTTGATTGATTCATTCAATGAAGTGTCTTGAGATGACTATTAGTACTCCATATTAAATAATTAATACTAATTAAAACGTCTGTTTTCAAGATATAATATAAATATAAGAAGTGAATGCGGGCGAACGATAGTTTTATGAACAAAATAATAAAATGATCATTTAAATGGTTTGAATACATGGAAAGAATGAATGAATGGTAAAAAAAGTATAAATATGTTAATAGTGTAAATGGAACTACAAATAGAGGAAGACCTAGGAAAACTTGACACGATCAAATAAATCAAATAAGAAATTACGGCCTCGTGAGGAGTGATGGTTAATTAATAAGTTTTTTGTTTATTATTATATATTTTATGTTAATGGTATGTTTCGCCATCTAAGGCATTAACAATTGTCGTAGCGTTTTAACCGAAACCTCGTGTTGAATGTCTACTTGTGTTTTTTGTATTTTTTTTCGAGAATATACGTGAGAATATCTCTGAAAGTGCCCTCGCAAGGCGAAACAAATTTGTCACAATTTATATAATTTATATAAATTAAATCCAATTAAAACCACTAAACAATCATGTTAACTATTATAAATTAACAGTTAAAGTTCTTGCTGGTGTTGGTTGGTTTTAAGTGCCTAATTACTGCTAATTTAAAAAAAGGTGGATACGTGGAACATTAATTAAATCATAAAATAGACAATATGTGCACCATCTAAAATAACATTTTGTGTTAAATTATTTTTATTTTGTTATTTTATTTTATATCATTGTATTTTATTATATATTATTTGTTTTAGATTTATTTTGTGGATGTCGGAAGATCGAAGTGTGCGCGGGAGATGCCTATTGGTGGCGATGAGGTTCGCAACCCATCACACCGCGTCTCCCGCGGGGCGAAAAGAGAAGGATGGAGTGCCGCATCGGTTAAAGTGTGACAGTCCATTCTTTCTGCCTACCCTTTCGGGGAGACGGCGTGATGGTTAGTTAGTTAGTTAGTTAGTTAGTAACATGTGTTATATAACAGCTGCGTGAAAGTAAAACCCTTTGATCAGCGTGAACCAGTCCATGAATATTACTTTTCGCGTCTTTGCTATAAATAATATAAAATTCCATTTTCATAATTGAATAAATACACACACTAGACAGACGCAAAGAATTTATTTGAACAACGCCCCATCGGGAAGCTTTTAGCCAACCCCGCGCGGCGGCGGTACGGCAATGTAAATCCTAGCAAAACTACTTTGCTTTCAATTATTCTAGCGTATAATTGCACTCGTATTTTAGACAAGTTGGTCTGATTTCGGTCAAGATTGCTTTGTTTGGGATTTAAGTTTGCGGTTTGCCGCTGCGGTGCGGTCGCTTATTGTTTCCTTAGACATAAAAGGCCAAGGAATCCACCGCCCATAAATACTTCAACCACACAATAACAGGCCGGCCTCGGCGCTCAGGTGGAGAACAAGTGGTTGAAGCCATGCGCGATCATTGTGAAGACTGTCAATGTATGTTCCAAATGCCAATTGTCTTCAGTACTCGTATTGCGATATAAAATTGCTAAATGGATCCAACTCACATCAATCTAACCGCGGATACGCATGTACTAGTAATATTAAAAAAGGATCCCTGAGATGTATTATTATACACAAAACCAAATGATGTAAGAAAAAAGATTTCAAAAGTTATATACAAGCAAGGAAAATGATTTAAAAAGTTAAATACTGAGAAAAATGTTTGGACTCACGGTGGAAATTGGGACTTTTTTTTATGTATACAACAGGTCGTTTGGACACAATTACTGTGTACAATTTTTATTTAGCTATTATATTGATTCTCGTGACATGTGATAGGTAGCCAATCTATCGCCATTTTATTGTCACGTGAATTCCACACCAGACCAAAGACAGTATGACAATCACACTGCCATCGCCGGGAATCGAACCCGGGACCTTCGGTATGGAAGTTAGAGCTTCTAACCACTCTGCCACGAAGGTCGTCGACTTACAGAATGAAATGAAACCTTGAACTTGAAGTACTGATTAACCAGGAAACAGTAGTGAGATTCTGTAAGTCTCAACGCCTACGGTGGGCTGGCCATGTGGAACACCACAAATCATATCCAGATGGGTACCCCGCGAAAAGAGACCAAGAGACAGACCGAGGAAAAGTTGGGCGGATTGCGTGGAAAACGATTGGGAGAAAAGGACATGGGGAATGGAGAGCGATGGCAAGAGACAGAAGTCAGTGGAGGACCGTTGTGGAGGAAGCCAAGTCCCACACCGGAATGTAGCGCCGAGAAATGAATGATACACAAGCAATGTTAATGGAAAGAAATGCAGAAGACGACCGAGGAAAGCATAGCATGACCAACATTAAAAAATATATTAAAAAACGGCTACATTCGAAGTCGGAAAAATTGATTGACGAGCGTGTATGTTACGATAGATGAATGTAGATGAATAGTAGTCGAGAGTATGCCAGGACAGAACTGTGCATCCTCTCTACCCACCGCACCGGGAAACGTCGTGATAGTTAATTGTCAAACGTCATAAGATTCCGCCGAATTTCTAAAGAGGGTCATTCTTTCATTATTTTGTTATGTGTTATAATAATACACTTTTAGTAATTTTTATAAACACCACTTTATTTGGTAATACTAACCGGTTTCGCTCCAGCCGGAGCTTCATCAGGGTGAGAGAGTAAACAGTTTACCTCTCACCCTGACGAAGCTCCGGCGGGAGCGAACCGGTTGGTGTTACCAAATAAAGTGGTGTTTATACAAATTACTAAAAGTGTACTCTTATTTTATTTATTAATGTCCCACCACAAATTAAGTGCTTCATACGAAAGTTTTAAGTTTCAATACATTATGGAGAGCTGAACTCTTTTTTGGTGGTCGGCCACGTAATCGGGAACTTTCCGGTAGACTGTCTCGGGCACTCTTTGGGATCCTATTTTTGTTCCAGTAACTTATTATTTGGCGCCCCCATCTGACAATATCTTCAGCTTCACAAATTCTTTAGATTTCTGTATTACTTATGCGGTCACAAGAGCTTTTGCCGACTATACATAGTAGTATTATCTCGTTGACAATCAGGAGTTGCTTGGTTAAAGTTCTGTCGGCTCACGATTCTGTTGCGTATGTTAAGAAGGTAAATTTCAAGGTTTTTAAAATCAGTCGTCCTCAACTTATACTATCTGTATGAGACCAAACAAGTTTGGGACACTGTTAAAACGACAGATAATTAAATTCAACGCTATCCAAAAGCATTAAAATGTATCCAGTTGTCAGTAAATAATCCAATTTTCTTTATGCTAAATACTAGTTAAATTATTCCAATGCACGATACAGTGAAAATAATTATTCATGGGAAATAAATAGTACTTAAGCGAAATCCGATAAATTGTTAAAATAATTCATCCGTGATAAAAAAAATATGTATCATATATCCACTGAATTTGAAATTACTCCTTAATATAGACTTCCAATTGTTGCGTTGGATATTGCGAGACTGAAAAAACACGATTTTAAATTTTTTACACTTTTATTTCAAAAGGGAGCAAAACCAGGTCTGCAAATTCGTTTGATAACATTTTTGTATTGCTCATTCATTCGCTGTCCTGACATCATAAATCACTGTTTTGATTTTCTTTTTCTGTCGTATTTCTACCAATTTTATCACCACATGGGTTTGTTTCATAAATCAATGGCTTGATGCTCGCGCCCTAACGGATGTGTCCCGCACCACATCCTCGCATTCGTGGATGATAGTCAGTAAATTCCAAACCGAATCATCTAAAGGTGTTAACTAATTACTAATTAAATATAATATTAAAACACTTGTAAATTTTTATTAACATCGCTATTATTATTAGCTTCGTCAGGGTCTCAGTGTCTTTGGCAGGAACGAAACCGGTTGGTTGCCGAAAATAATAAATACAAATTTACATGTGTATCAATATTATATTTAATAATTACACACCACAAATTACGTGCTTCATAGGAAAGTTATAACTAAGTGTTGACGGTACGATGTTGTTGTCAGTACCACGGTACGCGAACCTCCAAACCTTTAAGCTTTTTTGTTTTTCTCCCGGTGCCTGTCCTGCGCCACTTGGAACAGGTTCTGAACTCTTGTTATTCCTGTCCACTCTTTGATGTTCCGCAGCCAGGACGGCTGCCTTCTACCAATTTCCCGACGTCCTTCTACTTTACCCATTAATATCAGTCGAAGGAGGTGGTATTTTTCTCTAATTACATCAATCATCAAAACATTGAATTAACACTCAGTTTTTAAACAAATTAATATTAAATATCAAACATGTTTTGGACTACCCAGCCCTTCCTCAGTGATATTATATAGATATTTAAAATATTATAAAATTGTTTACAAATAAGGTCAGTTTTGACAGATGTTATAAAGATTTATTTTGGAAGGTAAATGCTTTTGTTATAACAAATATTATGAATAAATTTAAAATTTAAAAAAATCTTATTTGGGTTCAGGTATACTTACAACAAAGGAAATAAATCAAAAATTGGACTTGACGTTAAATTTATTTGATTAATTATAATATTTTCTTTATTATTTTTTTATATAGTTGATTCTCAATATGGCTCTCATTGTTACTTACTCAAAGAAGTATTATTTTTCTTAATTTTCTTTTGACATTAAAAATTCGCTGAATGAACAATGAAAAGGGAGACTACGTGGTGGTGGTTATACCTGTATATTTTGTAATTAGTTTCACTGCTAGTATAATATTAGCTCCAGTGCCGTATTTATGATAAAAATAAAAAATAATTCACGTGTCCAGCACTCTATTGAATGAAAACGATATGATCGTGTATCGTTCATTCCGGCACCCGCCGTGTACACACAGAATCACAGTATGCATGCTCCAGGCTTGTATAATCCACACTCCGGGGCGCCCATATTTTCTGGCTGGAGGTTCTCGGCCATAACCGTAGAATACTTGATTATTGTATGTTATATGGGCGCATTCGCTAATCTGAAATCCGATACGTGATTTTTTTTTTTGCTTTTATATCATGATTCGATTTTTATGTAAACGTTAAAATATGGACCAAGGATTTCACAACCTGATATTTGATATTATTTTGATTAAAAAAAAACTAATTTTGAAAAAATAACTCCATAATAACCATCACGCCGTTTCTTGGGGTAAATAGAGAGGATAGACCGCCACACTGTTATTTGATATAATACCTCTCGAACTTTCTTCTCTAAATCGTAACATGCACGCTCGATTTTTTATTTATTTTGAATGTGGCCGTCTTTTAGTCTGTAAATGATTAAGTCATGCCATGTTTTCCTCTGGCCGTTCTCTGCTTCTTTTTCTATTCACACTGCATGTTTACAATTTCCAACCACTCTTCTATAATCTATTCGTTTCATATCGCACGCTTAATAGAACACTGGATTAACTCAAAAAAGCAAGTTTTGCTCAATCTGACATGAGTCGGTGTTTTAACAAAAACAGACGAAAAACACGTACGAATGAAAAAGACCGATATAGTGTAATGGAGGTCAATTGGCGGAATTTTGACTTAATTTTAACGCGAAACGATGGATAGCGTTAACACAAGCCTCTGTCTAATGTTAACTCAATTATGACCTAAACCATAATCGGTCAGTTTACTATTAAGCGTGCGATATATCCAAACTATCACTTAGTGATAGGATTTTATTTTATTTTACTGAGTTTGCAATCATCTGTTTTACATTCCACTAATTTTTAATTAATTTATTGAGATGAAAAATAACTTTTAAAAATGTGTATTTTAGAAGCCAATTAAAAGTTTTAATTAACGATTAGTATAGAATTCCACAAAATCGAATATCACTCAGACACGCCTCATTATTGATTATATTAAAAATTCTAAATAAATGTTTTAATTTAATGAAATACAGGTTTTTAGTAATATTTTTTAAATCCTTGTTATATTGGACTAACAATTAGGCGAAACGGTCGGGTTCAAATGAACGCATAAAGTTATAAAATACATAATTAAACAGTGATTCGAAATATTAAAAAAATATATATATTGTATATATAAACATTTTTATGGTAACTGTTAGTACTTCGGGGGGTAGTTACGACATAATAACAGATTTTCGTATACCTGCAAAAGCAGAGTTTTTTTTTATTATAGATCGAATACCAAAAGTACTATTTCTCTAATTATGAACTTTTTATATATTGTATACCCCGTGTTTAAACGTATTTTTGTGGGATCATAAATCTTTTTTTAAATTTTATTATCATAAGAAATTTCACATCTAAGAAATTTAAACGTGCTCTAACCAAATATACCAATATATAAAGGGGTCAACCTTAGACGTAGAAAACATTTTTTTCTTTTAGATTTAGTAATTTTAATTATATCATCACATTGTGATTACCAATGTTAGCATAAGATTACTAACAACCGCCACTTTACTAACAAACTGCCATTTTACTAACAATGCTATTAACATCCTATTTTATGTAGTTGTCACGATACAGGCCATGTCTAGTGTGACAACTACAGTCCATAAACTTTTTTTGCCAAATTATTGTTATAACATACAAAATAAATAAATAAATAAAAATTTATATTCTTTTTTAAATTAATTTAATATTTTTAAAACAATACAATTATTACTAACTATCTAACTAACTAACCATCACGCCATCTCTACGAAGAGGTAGGCAGAAAGAATGGACGGCCACACTATTATTTTCTGACATATCTTGCTTACTCAAAATTCATACATCGAATCATGCACGCACGTCGATTTCTCCGACTCATCACGTGGCCGACATTCAATATTTTATTTATTTGATCGTGCCACGTTTTGCTTGATCTTCCTTTTTTAAGTTCCATTTACATCGTTAACATATATTTTTTTACCATTCTTTCTTCATTCATTATTTCCATGTGTCCAAACCATCTTAATGTTCCTTTCGTTATTTTGTTCACAAAAACAAACTGAACACAAAATAAATGCTTTATACGAACTCATAATAAGATCTATTGGCCCCAAATAGTGTCAAATGCCGTTCTCTGGACCATGGCAGGAGAAAAGCCAATTAGAGAAGAAGTAGCTAGATGCAAATGGCAGTGGATCAGTCACACTCTGAGACGGAACCCGGCCGGCATCGCTCAGGGCGCACTAGACTGGTCCCCTATGGGGGGAAAGAAGAGAAGAGCCCTGCAGGACGAGGTTAAAGCGACAGGCCTCACTTGGGATCACAGGCATGCGATAGAGTCGGGTGGTGAAGGTTCCTTGAGGCCCTATGCACCACGGAGGTGTGACAGGATAAAACGAAGAAGAAGAAATAAATAAATAAATATGTTATACTACGTAACCAGAGATGAACACGTGACCCTTTGATCGTAAGTTAAGCTATCTTTTCGTTAAACCCGCATCACAATAAACGTAGTTTAAAAGGGTGTACAATTACCACGCATTTAACTGGTTCCATTTGACCGTTTACACGCCAATAAATTAAGGAATTAATTATAATAGAGTATCATAATACACTTGTTGGAATTATCTGGCCGAGTGTGTGGTAATGAAATGGAATATGAGAGAATGAGCGGCCGTGGGCGGGCAGCGCGATAGCCGTGCCCGCCAGGATCACAGTTCTGAGGGACGCTATCGGTTTTACCCTTCTCGGTCCCTTTGAGTACATACTTGACTGGTTACTTGTTCACACGACCCGTATCGGTGAATTTTAGAGGTACGGCAGAGAATGTTCCACTGAATTTTCACTCGACGCGTCCCGTAAAGTGGATGGTCTGTTACGTGAAATAAAAATAATGAAATAAATTCCAATAGTTGATTTATTTCCTTTGTCGCAAGATTAATACCTGGACCCGATAAGAACTTAAAACACAATTTAAGATTTTTTTGAAACATTTGTTACGAGTGCAAAAAACGTTCGAACAAAATAATTTGAACATCTGTCAAAAATGACACGTTTACGATAATTTTGTTTAAATATTTATTTTGTGTTTACAATATTTAACTACACTGATGAGCTTTTGTGTCCCGAAACATATCTACGTATGTTCAAATTTAATTTGAATTTTACATGCAGTGATGTTTTACAAAGTAAATAAAATTGTTTAATTAAAAATAATCCGGACTTGTAAATTTAAAATGCTTAACCACAAAGTAAGTGCTTTCTATGTAAATTATGTTTTATTTCACCTTTACCTTCTTCTTCTTCTTCTTTCTTGCTGTAGACCAATGTGGTCTGTTCTCCAGAGTGTTGCTCCTCCTGTGAGGTAGATTCCCAGCTGTCCTTCCATATTTTAGGAGGTCTTCCACGAGGATGAGTCCCATTAGGCTGATTATGCAATGCAATATAGTGTAGTCTGGTGGTGTCCATTCTTTGAATGGTCATGTGACCGTAAAATTCCCTTTTTCGCTGTCAGCTCTATCTTATAATATTCTTAACCTCACATATTTATCTTATTCTGGTGATCCTCATGCGATCTCTCAGTGTGTTGCCTGCTATCATCCTCAGTGTCTTCATTTCGGAAGTCCTCAAAACTTGTTTGATCCTTACTGTGTTTGCCCTTGCTTCGACGCCATATAATGTTATTATTGGTCTTACGCATGCTTTATTGATTCTCATATTCTATGATCTATTAATGGCCACGTCTTTATTTTTACATATTGTGGATTTTAGAGCGCCAGAGATTGCAGCTGCCTTGTTTACTTGGGCTTGTATTTCTTCCCGCAGATCAGCTCCTCCCACCAGGTATATCCCTAGATACTTGAAGGTCCTGACCTGTTCTATGGGTTGATTTTCTATAATCAGGTTACATGCTTTGGATGTTTTGGAAAAGGTCATACTTTTTGTTTTTTTCTATATATATCATCATGTTGTATTTCTTACAAGTGTGATGTAGTCTGTCTAGCATTTTTTAAAGTCATTATTGTTTTCAGTTATGATTATGGCATCGTCTGCACCTTTACCTATTAAGTTTATTATTCTCGCCAAGTTTCAAATGTTCTACACCTTTATCATTAGGGGAACGATATAATAAATTGACTGGGTCCAGCTGTGAATGCCAAATAACCCAGCGAACCGGTGGAAAGTGAAAGAAGTTCAAAACATCGTTTTATTTAAATGTTACTTTCAGTTAAATCATCAGACAAGATGTTTGTTTTATTATAGTGACGGTGTTAATAGTTTGATATAAAAAGAACTGCATCTGGTGTAGTGGTTGTGTAGTCGTAACACCATTGACATGGAAAGGTAACGGAGCAGAGGGTAAACAGTAGGATCAGAGCGAGGGGGAGCTAACAATAGAAGTAATTATACAAACCGGATCCATTTCACCAACGCTAATATTATGGAGATACATTCAGTCTATAATCTCATTATAAGATTTGAATCATAACTAAACATAAGTCAATAATGAGCGTTTCACATAACGACTGTTGATTGTTTCTTGAACAATGGTGTACAATTTTATAATTAATTATTTTTACCAATGAAAATTATAACGAGAAGATTTGTTATATTTTATGTGAATGACATGTTTTGTATGATGTTTTTTTTTAACAGTGTGTCTGTTTATATTATATTATATATAATAATTATAAAAAATAATATCAAACATGTAATAATGCCTTAGACAGACAACACATGTCATTCTCATAAAATATATGGAAAATCTGTGTATGATAGAGATGGTTAGTTAGTTAGTTAGTTAAAATAACATTAAATGATTTTACTGAAATCTCTTGATGGAAGTTCATTTTAAATAATAATTAAATAAAACGATGTTTTTTAACTACTTCCACTTTTGTCTTTATTTAGACAGCGACCGGTTTCGCCAGACTCGCTGGCATCGACAGACTGGTCTGTCGATGCCAGCGAGTCTGGCGAAACCGGTCGCTGTCTAAATAAAGACAAAAGTGGAAGTAGTTAAAAAAACATCGTTTTATTTAATTATTATTTAAAATAACATTACACGAAATGTTCTATTTGATGGGGCATATGTTGTCAACTAGACGATCCGGAATTTTGTGTTTATTTAATTCATATTCCACGTATCCACTGTCGTATTAATTAACTTGATTTGATTTGATTTGAAAAAACTTTAGGCACTTAAAATAATCCAACTCCAGCAAGAACTTCAAAATGTTCTCAAAGAAATTATTCAAATTTACATTGGAACAAATGCACATGAAGGTTCGAAAAAATCACGAAAAATTTTATCACCTGTCAAAACTCTCCACATAAACGAATATCTTATATAATTTCAACACAAAAAACGGAATTCATATCTTAATTAGGCCGAAGGAAAATATCTCCCACTTGATATAATCCGTAATCTCGTAGACGATGGTTAGTATAACCCACAATATATTTTGTAAATAAAATGAACTTGTTTGTTGGTGGAATGAAAAGGATAATAATTCGATAGAAGTAGACTAACATATTATTTTATGGTGTATATTTTTGTACATTATAATTAAATACAATCGAAATAATTAATTTCCTTGTGCCCAATCAACGTATTAAAAGTCACTGTTATTATGTCAAGTGTTATAAATTTTTAACAACTTTATCAAGAAAAGGTGCGATTGCAGTAAAGGAAAGACTGATGAATGAAATATAGGGGCGCACGCCTCAAGACATGATCGTTTGAGATGTGTAAAAAATAAATGAACCCTATAAAAAGTTAACGGGCGGATCGGGCCAATATTTCTCTGTGCAGGTGGTATTGTTTGCACCTTATCTGTGCAAGCTCGCTCCCGGACCTTTTTTAAGAGTGCTTCTTCCCACTCTTGAGCGGTAACATTAAACTCGTAGCAGTTAATGGCCAAATGGGTCTACAATGGGCCGAAATTGCCAAAATGGCCACAGAAAGGCCACACGGCTGTTACAGATTACGGGTTGCTATCACAACGTACTCTCTTTCTGGGCCGAATCTAGGTTTTACTGGACAATATTTTTATGGTGTATCTCCGAACTATTATATTATTAAAAGTTCTTCATGCACGAAAGACAATACAAATATTGATTGATGGTTGAGGTATTAGTTTTGTAAAACACCATTATAAATTTGAGGTTCGCAACCCATCACGCCTCTTCCGCGGGGTGAAAAGAGAAGGATGGAGTGCCGCATCAGTGAAAGTGTGACAGTTCATTCTTTCTGCCTACCCTTTCGGAGAGACGGCGTGATGGTTAGTTAGTTAGTTAGATTAATAATACGAGTAGTAAACACGATTGTTTAGTGGTTTTACTTGGGTTTAATTTATATAAATAATGACAAATTTATTTCGCCTTGCGAGGGCATTCTCAAACTGCTTTGCACTTAGTATGAAAATATTTTATTTATATTTTTAATTTTCTTCTTCTTTTTCTTCCTTGTTGTAGACCTATGTGGTATGTTCTCCAGAGGTCTCCTGTGAGGAAGACTCTTATCTGTCCTTCCATCTTTTAGAAGGTCTTCCACGAGGACGAGTCCCGTGAGGCTAATTATGTAGTGCAATATAGGGGAAACTGGTGGTGTCCATTTTTCGGACTTGACTATTCCAGTCCCTTCTTCGCTGCCTGCTCCATCTTATAATATACTCAACCTCACATATCTCTCTAATGTTGGTGTTCCTCACTCGATTGTGTCTTCATCTCAGAAGTCCTCAAAACTTGTTTGGTCCTTACTGTATCTGCCTTTGCTTCGACGCCATATCATTGGTCTTACGCATACTTTGGAGATCCTAATCTTACTCTTAACGGCCATGTCTTTGTTTTTCCATGTTGTGGATTTTAGACCACCGGAGATTGCAGCTGCCTTGTTTATTTGGTTTAATTTTTAATGTAATAGACGTAACACGTAACATTTTTATGCCTATACATCTCCGGCACTGCGTGTTCACCCTGAAATCGATGCGAAGAACTCATTTTTTACACGGTATCCCCTCTCCATGTAATAACACCCCTATTAAGTAGTCAAGTGTTTGTTCGGGGTCGAGAGGGGGTATATCTACTGGTGAGACCGAAAACTCAGACCCCAATATTAACCAAGATTCACCATGACTCTATAAAAATAGTGTATATATGTATATAATATTATCATAATATATCGCAAAAAGCTGGCGAATTCATCATGCCTGTTAAATTATTCATTATTCTGTCTAAAAGGAAGAATTATTTTTTAATAAAATTGATGTGCACTGAATATCTAGGTTGCTCTTACAACAATTGATTATGGGGTTACAGATTCTAAATAATCTCTTAATTTTAATGACAATAAGTAAGCACAAAATGACGGAACTGACAGTTGAGGATGTTTAGTAATCAAGAGCTTCAAATTGATATACAGAGAGGAAGAAAAAAAGTATTTTTATAAATAATCTAATTACAATTGAAATTTCACAATGTAAATAAAATCGTGTGCAAAAAGATTTTTTTCCAATGAAATATTTACCTAAAACTACTTAAAAATTATGAGTTTTGTATTTAAAAAAATTCAACATTATAACCGTAAATAAAACTAATCAACTAACCATCACGTCGAATGGGTAGGCAACAACAACGAACGGCCACACTGTTTTTTCCTGACATATTTATTTCGAAACTTTCGTATGAAGCACTTAATTTGTGATGTGGCATTAATAAATTAAATAATAATACACTTTTAGTAATTTGTATAAACACGTGGAATTTATACAAATAACTAAAAGTGTATTATTATTTTATAACTAACTAACTAACTAACGAACTAACTAACTAACTAACTAACGAACTAGCTAACTAACTAACTAAATAACTAACCATCACGGCGTCTCCCCGAAGGGGTAGGCAGAAAGAATGGACTGCCACACTTTTCTTTCCTGACATATTTCTCACGCTTCCTCAACATTCATACATCGTGTCATGCACGCACGTCGATTTCTCTGACTCCTCACATGGCCGACATTCAATATTTGATTTATTTGATCGTACCACGTTTTCCTTGGTTTTCTTCTATTTCTGGTTCCATTTACATCATTAACATAATATATAATTTTTTTACCATTCTTTCTTCATTCATTCTTTCCATATGTCCAAACCATCTTAATGATCCTTTCATTATTTTGTTCATGACACCATCATTCGCACCGCATTCACTTCTTATATTTTCATTCGACACTCTATCATACTCAGAGTATCCGCATATTCGTCTAAGAGATCTCATTTCCACTGCATTTATTCTACTTTCATCCTTCTTTTGCCAGTTCCATTTTATTTTATTACTTTATTTAATAATTATTTCGATTCCTTATAATTCATACATTTCGTCATGCACTCACGTCGATTTCTCCGACTCATTACGTGGCCGACAATTAATATTTGATTGATTTGATAATGTCACGTTTTTCTCGGATTTCCTTTATTTATTTTTATTCTATATGTTTATACATAATTATGACACCCGTGATCATTCATATCTTCTTTTTATTATTTTTGTCCTGTCACACCCCCATGGTGAGAAACCTTCTCCATCGGACTCTATTGCACGCCTAATGCCTAACATCATCTAAAGTGAGGCCTGCTGTTTTAATCTCGTACTGCAGGGTTCTTCTCCAGGTGACTCTAGGTCTGCCTCGCTTCCTCTTTCCACCCGCAGGGGACCTGTCTAGTGCGCCCTGAGCGATGCGGGCTATGTTCCGTATCAGGGTGTGACCAATCCACAGCCATTTGCGACTAGCGTCAAGTTCTCTGATATACTTTTCACCTGACATTGCTCAGATAATTCATATAACATGTTTTAATTATAAAAGTCATTAAACAAACGTTTACAAGTAGGGTCCACAAGAAAAGTAAACGTATGCAAATTATTATGAACTTAAAAGCAATTTTATGGTCTATATTGTAACTTTTTTGGCTCTCGAGTAAACTACGCATAAAGTTTTCAATTTAGTACCATTAATGTGTATAAAAGACGGTAAAAAAAGTTTATTTAATTTTGCGTGAATCGAGAGGAAAAACTTTTCTAATATATAAATATGGATACCTGCGTGACGCTGGGAATTCAAATTCGAACAAGGAGTTCATTATTTAGTTTATGTTATTTGGAACAAACGAAAAATTTACATTTTGTTGCTTGTAAAGTATTGTATTAATTATTGAATTATTTCAGGGCAAAGCAAAGAAAATCAATTTATTTATACAACTATGAGACAAATGAAAATATAAGAAGTAAAGGCAGTACGAATGTAACTAATGAAATGATGATTAAGATGATTTGGACGCATGGAAATAATTAATTAAGAAAGAATGGTAAAAAGTATACGTTAACGATGTACGCGAAATTAGACATAGAGGTAGACCGTGGAAAACGTGACACGATCAAATAAATCAAATATTTCATGTCGGCTGTATGATGTATGAATGTTGGGAAAGCGTGAGAAGTATGTCAGTAACGAACAGTGTGGCGGTTCGGTCCCTTCGAATTTTTTTCAAATTATGCAATTAAAAACATGTGCGTTAAAATATCAAATTCATATCAAAATGTAATATTTAAAATAAATTTGTATAAACCTTAACACGGATATTCCTTTCTCACTCTCACAGAGCGTAGAAAGAGTAAAGCATATATTACCCTTAAGATGGAGACTGCAACGATCTCCGAAACGTTGGTCGAGGAAGTCAAGATAAATAAATATAAGCAAAGTCAAATAACATGTTGCTACCAAATTTAAAAATCTACGCAATTATCATATTATATTTATTTTTTAATAAATGTTTGTTTTGACAGTAAATGTTTTTTGTCAGCTTTATAAAAATATCTGTATATGGAAAAGTGTATGAAAGAACTTAAAGGTATAAATGCTGGTGCTAAGATGAGCGATCTGTCTGTAAACTGTCTGCTTTACGCGGACGATGCCATTCTTGTTGCGGATAGTGCGGACGAATTACAAGTCTTGGTGTCGAGAATGTATGAGGTATGCAAGTTGAACGATTTAATGATGAATGTCGGAAAGTCAAATGTGTTAGTTTTTTAAAGGGAAGAGCAAATGACAGTTTGTAATATAAGTGTAAATGAAGAGAACTTGGAACAGGTGAGGGAATTTGTGTATTTAGGTAGCATGTTCACAGCGGATGGCCGAACGGACAGTGATGTTGAAAGAAGGGTTGGTGCGGGTAACAAAGTGAATGGAGCTTTAAAAGTAGTTATTGGAAACAAGAATTTATCAATGAAAGCGAAAATGGCCTTTCACAATGGAGTTCTGGTCCCAACCCTTATGTATGGAAGCGAAGCATAGAACTGGCAGAAGAAAAATGAGAGCAGAATAAATGCGGTAGAGATGAGGTCCCTAAGACGTATGTGTCGTAGAACGATGTACGACAGAATCTCAAATGCTGATATTAGGAAGGAATGTAGAGCGAAAGAAGGTATTATGAACAAAATTATGAAAGGTTCGCTGCGTTGGTTCGGACATATGGAGCGCATGGGTGAAGAAAGAATGGTTATAAAAGTATATGAATGTGGAGGAAGCTAGAGAGGTGTGCCAGGATAGAGTAGTGTGTCGGTCCATTCTCTCTGCCTACCCCTGCGGGGAAACGGCGTGATGGTTTGTTGTTCTTGTTGTTGTTGTTCTAAATATATCTTCATAAAATATTACTACCGCATTCAATTTTGGTGCTTTTCCAAATGGAATACGAATATAAATAAGTATAGAAAATAATTATAATTTTAAACATATTTTTCTAGATGAGACCTGCTGGAGTCCGTGAGAGGATATGAAACACCCCGCAAGGTAAGAAGTTGTTGAATGCTTAAAACTTTTAGACCAGCTATATTTCTACCATTATCGTCCTTTATATCACTACGGATGGCCGGACGGATAGTGACGTCTAAAGAAGGGTTGATGCGGGTAACAATGTGAATAAAGCTTTACAAACTGTTATTGGAAACTAAAATGTATCAATGAAAGCAAAAATGGCCGTTCACAATGGAGTTTTAGTACCAACGGTGATGTATGGAACTGAATCATGGAGCTGACAAAAGGAGGATGAGAGCAGCTTAAATGCGGTTGAAATGAGATCCCTCAAACGTATGTGGTAAAACAATGTACTACAAAATTTCAAATGTTGATTTAAGGAAGGAATGAAGAGCGGAAGAAAGTATAATGAACAAAATTATGAAAGGACCACTGCGTTGGTTTGGAGATATGGAACGCATGGACGAAGGAAGAATGGTAAAGAAAGAACATTTTAACGGTGTCAATGAAGTGAGGAATCCTAGGAGACCCTGGAAAACTTTGCATGATCTAATTTATTAAATTTTTAAAGTCAGCCATGTTAAAAGTCGAAAGAATCGACGTGCGTGTGTGACTCGCTGTATGAATGTGAATGAAACTAGAACCATTCGCCAAGATCGAGTGGTGTGGCGCGCCATTCTCTCTGCTTACCCCTTCGGGAGAAATGGAGAGGTTGTTGATTGCTATTGTATCTATCACTAACAATATTTATATTGCCTGCTCGCATTTTTTTAATTATTTGGAATAATGATTTTTATGTAGGGGTGGTACCTTAAATATCACACATTTTCATACGAAGGAAAAAGAGTTTGAATATAATTTGACCTTAAGTAAAATGAAAATGTTTATTTCAATTGAATTGACATCACAAAATCTAAAAAAAGCTATCAAAATCGTGATACATTTCAAGTGATATTCAAAACTGGTAATATTATCATTTATATATAAAACAATCATGTTTTAAACGAGCCGTAAGAGACCAAGTTAGGTAATTTCTGTGTTCATTATTTTGACGCTTTGTTGTGAAAACGATTTAAACGAATTTAATATGAAAATAGATAGCCATGATGAAAAATACGTAGCTTGATATCTTGACGTTAAACAAATAATATTCCACGAAAACAAATGACAGCTTGTTCTAGAACATGACAGCTCTTTGCTACGAAACCAAATTATTAAAGTTATGTGCTAATAACCATCGCACCCTTTTGTTCTAAACTCATTAAAATTTGATCCTAATACCCTTAAATTCGGAAACTTGCCACCTCTTTGACTAAACGAACCCGCGGAGGTGGTCCGTCTTCGGTGTCCAATTAAAGACGGATCTTTGATCACAGCCAGTGACCAGGAAGAGAACGCCCGGTAAGGAGATGACTCTTTTTTTTTTAAATTTCTGATCAAAAATAATTAGGAGATAACCATTATCTCAGACGATTAATTGATATTAGGTTTATTCTTACTTGAACACTGACGTAAAACTTTACATTAAATAATCAATACGAATGAAAACGTCTGTTTTCTAGAAGTTTTATTATATTTTATGGGAATGACGTGTTTTGCCGTGCTAAGGCATTATTATTATACATTTTTTAAAAGGCTAACCCCAAGGATGAAAATAAATGGTATTATAATTTATTTTACAACAACCAAAACAACAACAAACCATCACGCCGTTTCCCCGTAGGTACTGGTAGGCAGAGAGAATGGACCTCCACACTACTCTATCCTGGCACACCTCTCTAGCTCCATCCACATTCATACAGCGAGCCATACACGCACGTTGATTCTTCCGACTTCTTACATGACTAATCTTTAAAACTTGATTAATTTGGTCATGCCATGTTTTCCTCGATCTGTCTCGACTCCGTACTCCATTTACATCATTAACGTATACTTTTTTAACCATTCTTTCTCCATCAATGCGCTCCATATGTCCGAACCAACGCAGCGATCCTTTCATAATTTTGTTCATAATACCTTATTCAACTCTACATTACTTTCTTATATCAGCATTTACAATCTAAAAAATATGAGCAGAGAATAGCTCATTATCATTAAGAAGGAATCGGACTCCAGACTCGAACCCATGTGCCCTGGATCAGGAGCTAAGCGTCCTGTCTCCTAGACCACCACCTGATTTCAAATGTTTTATTTGTTTGACACATACTTCTTCAAAAGATAATGTTTTTATTCGTAATAATATTATAATATTCTTGATTGTATTATTTTTAATCATTAAAAATGCGTAAATAAAAAAATTAACGATTATTACAAACTCATGTTATTGCGAAGTATTATTTAAAATATAAGTTGCTTTCTAAATTATGTCGACATTTCATTCCTTCATTACATAGATTAAAACAAGCAATCTTTCCCGTCAAGCTTCGTTTCACCTCGCAAAGCTGCGGACGAAAGTTTCTCGGGGACCGAAAAGTTATCGCAACACGTAATTGTTATCGGGATGGCAGCCGAGAGATTCAGACTGATAATTAAAAATTCCCCAAAGACCATTAAGCCAAAGTACAGATATCCAGTTCGTTATCCAGTAGATTTCCTAGACTCGCAAATTACTCGGTCAGAGCGAAGTACTCGTAGATTCAATCAGATTCCATTCCGAATGCTCCGGAGCGGCGATACGCGAAAGTAATTCAACGCAGATGTTGTTGGCTCAATGGGAATGTTTGGTCAAACGTGTGGATGTTGATGTATTAATCCTGATCGCACCATTCCGGATAATACGTTTGGCCGTTCCATTAGGAACTATTTAATCCTCGGAGCTGTGGTTCCTAGCCGCAAATTCGTCTAATAGCACGAGTACATAATGTTTGTTCATTACTGACTTTGAATTGATCCATTATGATCTGTATCGGATATACGTGTATTACGCATGTTGGAAATTCATTCGTTGAATAGATACATTATCTATCTATTTTGAATGCATATTTAGATTTTTCGTGAATAAAAGAGTGTCGAATGAAAATATAAAAATTGAAGTGGGGTGCGAATGAAAGTGTTATGAACAAAATTATGAAAAGACCAGTGATTCTCAAACTGTTTTGTCTCGTAGACCCCTTGCCGAATTTTTTTATTTTGTGTAGACCCCCTGTTGCTAAAATAGGTTTTTTTTTTCAGACCAAAAAAATCCGAAATCAAAAAGCCGTAATTCGTTGGCGAACTTGGGGTTGCTCATTTTGGGAAAAATAATTCGAAAAAAAAAAGTCGCCGAAGATTTCGATCGTCCGATATTCGCAAATGAGCTAAAAAAAAGGTCGCCAACGATTACGCTATTCATATTGTATTGAGTTAAAGATTTTTTTTTTGTATTAAATTTATTTAAGCTATTTTATTGATTCTCATGACAGGTATCGAATCTATCCCCACTATATTATCACGTGAATTCTACACTAGACTAAAGAAAGCGTGACAATCACATTGCCATCACCGAGAATCGAACTCGGGATCTTCGGTGTGGCAATTTGTGGATTGTTTATGTATCATGTTAAATTTTTCAAAGATTTCTGTCAAATGACTCACAATTGCTTGAGAGTTGCAATATTTTTTTTTTGTAGAAGATGCGTTTTCCGACACAATTAAACAAATATTAATGATTTGCGCATTGCACTCCAAACATTCAAATTGCCCCCCGATGGGACGTACGTCCCACGATGAGAAACACTGGTTTACATGAATGATGGTATTAGGCGAATATTTGACAATAAATGCAATATGTTTATACAATCAAATCAGTTGCTATTAGAATAAATCATTACATTAAAGTGGAATACGCTGTCTATGACAGAGTACTCCTTGTCGTTAAGCAGAAGTGGCAGTGGGCAGGTCATGTCGCCAGACAGGGAACAGAGCGATAAGCACCCAGAGTCCTCAAATGGAGACCATGGGATAGAAAAAGAGGAGTAGGCCGACACCAAAAAAGATGGGCCGACGACATTATCCCTGTCGCGGGTAGAATGGGGCAAAAAAAAAGCCCAAGATAGAGTGGAGTGGAAGAAAATGGAGGAGGCCTATATCCAGCAGTGGAGAGATGGCTGAGGAAGAAGAAGAAGAAGAGTATTCTACTTTTTGTTATGGACGCTTCCATGGTACAGCTGGATGACAAATTTCGTTGAGGAATTTTAAGAGCATTACGAGGGTAGTGCGTTCCATCTCGGTGGTTATAAAAAGGTGAAAAGTATTAGCTCGAGCCCGTTTCCACTAAGCGTTCCCGACACGTCCAGCCTAGCAGAAATAATGTCCTCACTAAACAGTTGCTAATAGGGCATTTACGACCCCACAAACCTTGTAGCAAATCGTCAAACTCAGTCAGAACGGCCGACGCCCGACAGACATTCGGACCGGGTCTGATTTAGCCTTAATCGCTACTGAGCTACACGGCAACAGGAATACCTGCGTACGTGAATCTCGATATTGCGAGCGTACATATGTACGTATAATGTTCTTTGAATGGCGACAGCAACTGAAATTATCTTTAAGATATAGAAATATTATATCTGATTTTTTAGTATAAAAAAGAATAAAGACGTATGTGTGGTAGAACGATATACGACAGAATCTCAAATGCTGATATAAGAAAGGTCATGTTAGAAATCGGAAGAATCAACGTGCGTGTATGACTCGCTGTATGAATGTGGAGGAAGCTAGAGAGGTGTGCCAGGATAGAGTAGAGTGGCGGTCCATTCTATCTGCCTACCCCTACGGGAAAACGGCGTGATGGTTTGTTGTTGTTGTTAAAAAGAATAAATCTTTAGATTAATATGTCAATACAGCTAAGAAAAAATAACTAATATTATGGTATGCTCGTTATAATAGACAGCCTCACTCACGCTGTCTTTGGTCTAATAGAATTCACGTGACAATAAAAATGGCGATAAACCTTTTACATGGTAATCAATAGCTAAAAAAAATGTATACAGTAGTTGGATTCAAATAACATGTTGTATAAAAAATATGGAAAGCAACGCGAAGCTACTACATTAAAAATGCCAAAGTGGCTTTTTAAGATCCAGCAAAGTTATTATTAGACTTTTTTGAAAAACCAATTGGAACTTTAAATTATTTTAAATGTTAATTTATTGTTTCTTCAACTATGATGTAAAACTCCATATTAAATAATCAATACAAATGAAAACGTCTGTTTTATAGAAGTTTTATTTTATTTTATGCGAATGACAAGTTTTGTAGGTCTAAGGTATTTTCAAGGCGAAACATGTCATTCACATAAAATATAATAAAACTTCTAGAAAACAAACTTTTTCAATCATATTAATCACTTTATAATTATAGGGTAATACGAAATTAACTTTATTTAGTTAATTTACATTCATTTATTAGAGAAACATATTATAATACAATTTGTGAAGAATAAGCCAGCCGAGGCGATAAATGTTCCCGAACTGAATGGGTACAACGTACCGGCAAATGTGGAAATTGAAAATCAAACTACTCCAAGCGAGAGGCTCTTGACCAATCATTGGTCTCATAAATAAATGTGGGGGCTATAAAATCGATTTGACATTTTTCGACCGAATAGCCGTTACTTGTCGAACTGTCAATTTATGGTACTTTATTCCAATTTACGGGTCGCCGTAGTGGAGAGCTGCCGATTATTTGACAGTACCGCGGCCCGTGCGGCGCTCCGCTGACGATTATAAATGGGACTTTCTCTTGCCAGGAAGAAAAAAGTCTAAATGATCCTTGGGTCGCTGCCTACCTGCCTCCTGCCCGCGGCGGACTTGTGCTGAACTGTTCTAATGTTTTCTCACAAAAATACTTTTACAATTTTTACAAAAAATGAAAAAAATATTTCGTGTAGTCTTTCACGTCTGTCATTATAATGCCTTACTTGTTGATATTTTCGTGGTTATGGGTAACACTCCTAACAGAAGTTCAGCTTGAAATAATATAAAAATGATTAAATTAAATAAAAGGTACAATAAGTACAAAACTAACTAACTAACTAACCATCAGGTAGGCAAAAATGGACTGCCACACTTTTCTTTCCTGACATATTCCTCTCGCTTCCTCGACATTCATACATCGTGTCATGCACGCGCGTCGATTTCTCTGACTCCTCACATGGCCGACATTCAATATTTGATTTATTTGATCGTGCCACGTTTTCCTCGGTCTTCCTCTATTTCTGGTTCAATTTACATCGTTAACATACATTTTTACCATTCTTTCTTCATTCATTTTTTCATATGTCCAAACCATCTTTATGATCCTTTCATTATTTTGTTAATATCAAACCATCTTAAATCAAAACAAAGTCTACCAAAAAAGCTTAGATCGCAGTGCGCAGTGTTTTTTATTATTATTTTTACTTGTCTTTATTATTAGTGCTCTGAGTTTAAATTGTCCAGGGCGGTGTGGACATGTTTAATGGTGATTCTAAAAAATAGTTTACCTTTATTATCAGGGGGGAGGGGTGTTGCCAGAGATGGCTGAAAGAAGCCTTAAGTGAGAAGTTGTGTTCCTGTCTGTGTGATTCCGTGGACTAACTAATAAGCATCCCGACATTTGCATTGCAACTGAGGGAACCATGGAAAGCCTCAGTCGGGACGCGACGTACCTGTAAAGAAAGACATGTTAATTATTTGTTTGCCTCTCGCAACCGATACACCACCGTGGTTGCGAAGTCAACGAATGTGCAGAGTCATAAGTGCGCAGTGTTGTACTTATGCCGACACTTCTGTATGGAAATGAAGCTGGTAAATGTAACTGGCAAAATAAAAAAGTAGAATAAATGGAGTGGGAATGGGATATTTTAGACGAATATGTTGTAAGTCTGGATATGATATGTGTCAAATTCAAATAAATAAATATAAATGCAGTTCAAAAGAAAGTGATATGAACAAAATAATGAAAGGGTCATTAGGATGATTCGGACACGTGATAGTAATGAACAAATAAATATTGAAAACAAGTAAACTTTCACAATCTGAAAATGAAGAAAACATAGAGAAAGTCTGAGGAAACCCAAATCGGAGGAGTCGGAGAAATCAACACGCATGCATGACAAGATGCATGAATGCTGAGGAACGAGAGAAGTGTCAGAGAAGAAAAGTGTGGCGGTCCATTCATTCTGCTTACCCCTTCGGAGAGACGGTGTGATGGTTAGTTAGTTATTAAAGAGTACTGAAACTTATGATACTTTCTATGCTATGTGGGTATGATATACAAAAACAAAAAAGTAAAATAAATTTGGAATTATTTAAATTGCAGTACAGCCCAATAGTTTGCAATATTCTGGGTGAATACTGTTTCCGTTACTTCATATGCTTATTTGTAGTCTGAGAAACTACGCATGTTCTCGATTATTTTTTTTTCAAATCGTAACTCGGATAAGTGCGTTGTATCAAAAAACTTACCAACTCCAAAAAATGTTGCGAAAATGCAAAGTTTATCCAATAGCTTCCGTCGAGATATCGCACAGACCCCTTCACAGGTTTAGATCTGCTGAATAATTCAAGGGTCGTTTTGCTTTAACGTTTTGTGGTGAAACTTTGCGGAAATTCGTATTTATTTCAATTATTCTCTTAAATCTCCAATCGAAACGACGATAATGCACGTTTAGATGGTGACGAACAGAATTTTAAGTACATTTTAAACCCGGGGTTAGAACGGTCTTGAAACTTTTGTTTGGCCATCTCTGGTGTTTTGGTCAGTAGTTATATCATTTTTAGTTTAATGTTCGGAGAATTCATTTAAAATAACCTTATAATAAATTAAAACTCCTCATCATATGAGGAAGAAGAAGAAAGAAGAAGGATATGATATCTTGGATCATATCCTTGATGGATCCATTCTCTAGATGTGGTCCCTCCAGAATCGTCTTCTCTGCCTTCACTATGTCTTCAATCTTACGACGAACCCTTAGAGATAGGATACCCAATGAAGAAATTCGCAAATCTTGTAAAAATGATGATATCCGAATATATTAAAGTCACGTGTTTTTAATAATAATAATAGTAATGAGGCTAATTTGTATAGCGCCGTTTTCGTGAATTGCTCACCTCAAAGGCGTTTTTATGTCTATCCTCCAAAACAATACTCTTAGTTTAGATGTTCATATGTAGCACCCACTTGGTGTTTAAATTTATAAATAACTGACACGTTCCTATAACGTCGACCATCACTATGGTATCTGCTTGCTATGGTATTTCTTGGGAAAAGTGTTACTAAAGAGATGTCCCGTTGCTTACTCCAAGATAATTGAAGTAACGAAAAATGTAATGTTTAGAACAAAATTTAACTTAGAGTTAATGAATAAATATAAAAATAAAAGAAACACTTCACATTTGAAGCATGAAATGATAATTGTAATGCAAGCTTCATCGTTATAATAGGAAGTGTTTGGTTATTCCCATTACAATTTCGTGTATATTCAAGAATACTCAGTATTATTTTCTATCTAGAGATGAAAGACCCCAAGAAAATGAATAACATGTCGGCATGCTGCTGTGTCAACGAGTCGTGTCTGTTCCAAAATTGTATTTACATCATTAAAATTTGATTACAATTCACACAATGCTTTTATAGCGACATTTCATTTCACCTTAGTCTATTTCACCTCTATACCTTTGAAGTCGTCACATTAATCATTAAATAAAACAAATATATTCAGAATCTCTGGCCTCTCGCTGGTTGTTAAGCCTCAGTGCCTTAAGGAAAGCACAATAATCGGAAGACATTAGAGATAAACACATCTAAAGGGTTAATACCGCTCTTCTTCGTGGGGTTATTTATACAAGTTGAGATGTAAATGCGGCAAAGCCCGTTCTTACTTCTTTCACCCCTTTGCCGAATCTCTCATGTACTCCATCTGCGCCGCAGAGGGGGCGGCAGCGGCGTCGGCCCAGTGGCTCCATCAACTTAGTTCGACGCCTCTTGTTCAAATATGTCGCGTTAAAACTTGCGCCTTAACTTACCATTAAATTATTAAACAAGTCAGCCGAACTTTAGTCATATGTAACATATGAATCAACAAAAGATTTATTGAATATCATTTTGTATTTAATTAAAAATATTTTGTTCTGTACTCACCATTACTTTGTGTTACGGATTTACAATTGAACTTTATTTTACTTTGTAACAATCACTATATTTTTCACACTTAATATTGTTCGGTTCAAAAATATGTTGAGTTGTAAGCTTATGTACAAAATATACTCATCACATTGTTGACGCAATAGTAGCATGATCATATGTTATATCAGAATATTTAAAATGATGACTAACTCATAACATTGATTCACTCCTAGATATTTTATAGTTATAGCAGAGCAAGGGGGCATATATTATATTATTTTATGTCCCAAATTGCCACACAGAGGCCCTTCGAAGTTCTCCTGTATTGAAAGCGATTCGTCTTTTAAATGAGGTTGCAAAAGAGATAGACCTCTTTGGATGCAACAATGGCAAATTCGTGAATACCCTTACGATAAAATAACAAGAGATGACAAGGAAATAACTGGCATATTCCTATTCATGAGGTTCTACGTATATTTCCATTGATATTCATTTTTTTCAACCTTTACATCGATTTGGCTCGCGCTGTAATGATTTAAGGAGTTTTTTCGACAAAATAATAATAATAGTTATAATAATATTTTTTTTCTTTCATCCACTTATTTTTATTCTGCTTTTGTTATAAGATTATAATTTATATTAATTTGAACCAAGTGGGTTTTTTTTTTCGTTTTTTTTATATATATAATAACTTAATGCAATACTCGTATGCATATAAATGTTTTGTTACGTTGTAAGGATATACAATAATTATCTAATCTAGCGCAAAATATGTTTTTTTTTAATTGGAATTACTACATGTGTACATATTATTTCTGAAAAAAAACTCTATTATTATGATTCCGTTTTTAATATTATTTTTCTCGACGTATTTCTTTACACAATTGTGTATTTTCAAAGTGCTAACGCCTTATGTTTATTCAAATATATATTTAAAATTAAACAATGTTCTCAGTATCACCCCACCTTTGACTCAAGGCTCGCGCAGCGCTTCGTCCAAGGATAAGGACCTTCCGGGTAACTATGATGGTAATCTCAAGGCGAAAGTAAAATTAGAAGGTGTGATTTTATTTTATTTATCTGTTTTAATTATTTTTAAGTGTTTTCTTCCTAAAAAGGAAGGAACCTTCGTGCATAGTTCCAAACGGGGCGGTACCGCCCCCAGAGAGCGCTGGAGCTTTCCACGGGGGCTGTACCGGATCTAGAAATAAATAGAATGCATTAATATAGTTAGTAGAGAAAGACCGAGGAAAACGTGGCACGATTAAATAAATCAAATATTGAATGTCGGCCACTTAAAGAATCGGAGAAATCAAAGCGCGTTCAAGATACGATGTATGCATGTTGAGAAAGCGAGAGAAGTATGCCAGCAAAGAAAAATATGGCAGGCGGGGCGACGGCGTGATTGTGAGTTAGTTAATTAGTTTAATACAGTTAAGGGGGCGGCCATGGCGTACGTATTACGCTTATAATAGAAAAAAATTACGATTACACAATTTATCTATTATTTTATTTTGTGGTTTGTAGACAGTTTATTACAATATTTAATTATTAAGTACAACTATTATCAGTAAGGGAGTGTTGAGATATTTTTTTCTTGTAAAGAGGGCGGTGGTCTATAAAAGGTTGCGAGCCTATGCCCTAGTGCAACGGCAAATACTGACAGCATGCGACGAAATAAAAGAAATTATTTCATAAAATCGTATCCATTTACCAAACAGATAATCAGTTCTAAAATAGACAGTCGGCGCCATTCTTCCTTCATCCATGCATATCATAAGTTTAAAGCAACGCAGTTATTCTTTTATATATATATTTTTTCATTTTTTTATATAGATAAACAAGGCGAACACTGTGGAATTCCATAATGACATTTTTAAATTAATTAAAACACTGTTTTTTCCACTGTTGAGTTTATTTTTCTCGACATGTTTCGAAGACGTTTCGATGGGCGGGACATGGGTTTAGGTTAGGTTAGGTTAAGTTCATCTTCATCATTATCTTCAGAGAACGATATAAACTGAATTATTTTCGTTCTTCTGATGATGAGGGTGTAAGCTTTTGAAACATGTCGATAAAAATAAGCTTAAAAGTGGAAGAAACAGTGTTTGAATTCATTAAAAAATCGTCATATTTTTTTTCATAATACTTTATTCTGCTCTACATTCCTTTATTATATCAGCATTTGAAATTGAAAATCTGTCGTACATCGATAAAAACAGTCGCTGAAGTTGTCTTCTGAAGTAAACGCCAATACCGTCATTAAACGTTAAAATAACTTAAATTAAAAATACATTAAATCTTATATAGCATAATATTTTCGTGCAAATACTACAAACGACAAATTATGACCACTGAACGATTTCGAAATTAAGTATTCTCGAAATATGAGAAGATAATTTTTTCTTTTACGAGTAAAGAATTTCAAACTCAAATTTCCGCGTTCGCGGGTAATTTCGTGGATTACATTTTTCCCAACCTTTTCGTATAAATATTTCTCAGAATGATAGATTTAAATTATTCCAAGTAAGGCGAACGAATGCATTTGACATCGAAACTCTTTCCTGAAGGTACAATGTGGTACTTTAATCCGCACACATTTCTTTTTATATCGCAACTCATTTCCTACGCCACGTATTCGTAAAGAAACTTCATATGAGATTTGAAACATATTATTAAAAAAGTAAAAAGCTTAAAGGAATCGCGGCGGTGTAAAAAGTTTCGGATCGCCCACCCCTCGCCTGCCTACCCAGCCAATGGCGGGGCGGGGAACATTTCCCAAAGTGGCAATTTAAAATACACTTCATCACATTCAGGTACTTACAATAAATAATAAAACTTAAACAGCTAATGTATTAAGAATTCATCCATTCAAGCTTTATTGATTATCAATGTATTTTTGTAATTATTACAAAACTGTTTATTATTGTACAACTGTTTTTCGTGAAATGCAACATTATCTAGGTAAATGTTTATTTACAATTTAATACGAATGGTAATCTAGAAGTTTTTTTATATTTTATGAGAATGACGTGTTTCGCCCTTCCATCTGGGGCAGGGGAAGGCACTTGTAACGGAGCCGTCACCGTCTCCCAGTGGTCTCTCCTTTCTTCTCCTCCTCCTCTCTGCGACGTCGTCTCTGCGCTGTGCTTCAAAGTCTTGCGTGCCTTTATGTACTGCTGTTCTCCACCTAGGTCGGTCTTCTGCAATCACAATCGATGTAAGTCTTTTGTTGGTTTCCTTTAAGGGAGTCCTTAAAGCGTTTCTTCTGACCACCGTGTGAGCGTTTCGCGAGAGTACATTATCTTCCTTTGGAGTCTTGTTTCAGGCATTCTGATGACGTGACCAGCCCAGCGCAGTTGTCTCTGAACAGTGGCAGCCTCAATACTTGTCATATTGACCTCAGAAAGTATGCTGTCATTTGTCCTGCCTTTTCACATATAGGATCCTACGTAGACAGCGTTGGTGGTATAGGACATTTATGTGTCTTCCTTATGGGGTCCATGTTTCCGAGGCATACAGGAGTGTTGGCAGGACAACGGACTTGTAAACAAGCACCTTAGGGATGATTTTCATAAAATTGTAGAAGTAATTGATAAAGGTAGTATTTATTAACAGTGTAAACGGAATAAGAAATAGAGGAAGACTGTAAGAAACGTGGTACGATCAAATCAATAAATTGTATATTTTCCGCCACGTAATTCTTCGGAAAAAATCGAGGTGCGTGCGGATGTAAAAATGTCAAATCAAGAGAATGTTGTCAGTCAATTTTTTCTGCCTACCACTTCGGGGAGAATAGTAATTGTGAAGAACGTATTGAATCGCCACCCCTGCGAGAATCAGCGGGGTCACAACAAATGGCAGTATATCAAGGCGGGCGGGGAACGCTGAAAAAAGATAACTTATTTTATTTTCCTCTTCATCGAATCGTATTAATTGTAACGAAGTTTATCGGCTTTGCGAGGAAGCGGATGGACTAAAGAGAGTCCCAACCGCCCGCCGCTTCCTGCGAGGATTGTTCTCCGCTCCCGGGTATTTCCTCCGGGGGTGGGCTAAGCCTTTGTTAGGGGGAGTTTAGGAGGCGCCGCAAACTGATTTGAATTCGGAGACTTTGAAAATGTTGGCAACTTTCAGGCAGATAAGATTGAATAGCGCTCCAGAAACACAAGCTCTCTTAAAAATGTTCTCGACGTTTATGTGTTCCTTCGGTTAGATAAAAAATCCATTTATGCGAGAGTCACACGTGAGAGTCGCAGCCGTCGCGTCGCGAGTGCGGCTTGGGCCGTCTGCGTGGCGTGCGTCGGGCCCACTTTTAATATTGGAATGATAAATCAAAACGAAGCCGCTATAATGAAAAATGAAAAGTCTCGTAAAATAGAAAACGCTCGAAAAGTGAAGGCTTTAATTTTGGTTTAATTTAAATAATATATTAAAATAGTCGGTTACTCCAAATTCTTGATTTGGCGATTCTTATAAAATATTATCTCCATTTTACTTTAACTTTGAAAGTGATCCAATTAAATTATTTCGCATGTCATTAAAAAATTATCACTTGGAAAAAAGAGGTTTAAATAAGTAATTTTGTATCACGCTCTTGCACTTGGCCATAAATAAATAGAATATAGCAAGAATTCACATATTTTATTTTATTTTATTTTATTTTTTATTTTTTATTATCGAGGGTAACAAACAGCAATTACAGTATATGAGTATAAACAAATAGAGACAACAAAACAAGGCCAATTACATGCTACCACAAATATTATATAACAACTGACATAATGTTAAATATATAAGAGTAATAAAGTAACACTTTGATAAGATAAAGAGAAAACTATTAGTAATAATGAATTAAAAATAAAATATAATTTTAAAATGTAAAAAAAAAGGAAAAGACAAGAAAAGAAAAAAAAAATAGAGTAACTAATTTCATTCGCCCCGAAGGGTTGCTCCGACCATTTTTTTGAAATCACTTTCATTAAGATGGAACACATCGATGTTACTAAAGCACTTATTGTACGTGTCGCACGTCCGGTACACCGCCGCACTCTGAGCGTAGTTAGTTCGATAAGCAGGAAGGTGGAATATTTGGTTCGCAGTGTGTCTTGTGCGAAGCATAGGGGTATTCAGTAATAATTTACTAAGAAGTTCGGAGTTGTCTATTTTGAAGTGAATGATTTTGTGAAACAACATCATATCATTAATTGTTCGCCTATTTTCGAGAGAGTCCAAGGAATAAAAATTAAGGGCAGAATTATAATTCGCAAATGACCTGCACATTTTGAAATTAATGTGTTTGATGAAAATTTTTTGGACTCTTTCAAATACAGTACCAAATTAAATACTCGCGAACCTAAATATTGATAACAGATTTACATAAATTATATTATTTATAACAAATTTAATTAAATCCCATGTGAAAAAATATAGTTTTACAAACCATGAATAATGCGAGTGACCCAAAGAGCCATGGAAACAGTCCATGTTAGGAATAAGCCTAAGAGACAGAGTCAGAAACGATACGGTGAGAGAAAAAATAAAGGTCACTGACATCATCTACCACCGTGGCGACTGGGCACGACAGGGCCTAAAGTGGCAATGGTCAGGTCACGTAGCCAGAAGCTCAGATGAAAAAGGCGACCGCAACTACGGTGGAATGATGATCTGAACAGACACGTCGGAATAACCTGGATGCAGTCTGCACAAGACAGTATGACATGGAAGCGAATGGAGGAGGCTTTTGTCCAGGAGTGGATGGGAATAGGCTGAGGAAAATGAAGAAGAAGAAGCAATAATGTATACGATCTTCATCAGTTTACCTGGTAGACAAAGCTTGTACATAGATATCAAAACGATATTTCGTTAGGATTATATTTCACCATACTTTGATTAAAATTCTTAAAATGCCAACAAAACGAATCAAATTAAAAATAGTCTTTGTTTAAAATTAATTCGAGATAATTGCCGCTTACACTTTTATTGTTTATTGAACAATTGTATAAAACTCCAAATAAAATAATGAATACGAATGAAAACGTGTGTTTTCTAGAAGTTTTATTATATTTTTTGTGAATGACACATTTTGCCTGTCTGAGCCATTTGTCTGTTGTCTAAAGCAAAAGCACTGTCTAAAGCGAAAACATTTGATAATGTTTGAGACAGGCGAAACATGTCATTCACATAAAATATAATAAAACTTCTAGAAAACAGACGTAGCCATTCGTATTAATTATGACAATTTCAGTAAGCTAAAGAAATAGTTGGAATAACAGGAATCAACTTGGCATAATTTTAATAAATTAACAAACTGGATTATTTATTCAGGTCCAGAAGACTACATATTTTTAATCAAAAACTTCAAGAACATTTTGCGTGTTCGTTTACCGAGAGAATATATTCGGGGAAAAGGGAGGAACGCTTCTGGTGGGGATGTCAACTGGCTAGGCCCGGCATAGAGTCCAGTTTGGTAAAATTTGAAGACAGCGTGAAATAATTACGTATTGTACGGCAGTGATACGGCGCAGGATAAGACGTTGCCGTATTTGTGGTCTTCAATATAACTTATAGAAGTTACAAGCTCACGTTCGTCAGTGCCCACACAATGAAATGTTTAAAAATAAACCATATGTGTCTTGAAAATGCCTTGAACAGTAAATACAGTTTGGTTAGGTGAAAATCTGTGTCCGAAACATATATACAATATATATATTTTAAATAAAGTTAGTGCTTAAATAGTCCACTGTTTTGGCCGAAACACTATGATACCTTAAAATTTTAAACTGTTAAAATTAAATAACTTTGAAACTGTTAATGAATAAACTTTGTTTTTTGTATTTCAAATGTATTTTATTTTACGCGACAGCTGTTTCATCAACCAATGTTGACACCATCAGGTGTTGAAACAGCTGTTGCGTAAAATAAAATACAATTATGATACAAAAAACAAAGTTTATTCATTAACATTTTAAAATGTTAAGGTATCATAGTGTTTCGGCCAAAACAATGGACTATTTAAATAACTTTGTTTTATGTATCACAATTGTATTTTATTTTACTTTATTTTATTTTAGATTATATATTATTGTAGCACCTGATGATGTCAACATAGGTTGACGAAATAGCTCTCGGGTAAAATAAAATTGCATTGTGATACATAAAACAAAGTTATTTAATTTAACAGTTTAAAAGTTAGTGCTGTTTACAAAGTTATAAACGTTGTTCAATGAATCCGCGACAAAAATATAGTAGAAATTATTTTAGATTAGTAAATATATGCAAACTAAAAATCTACAATAAAACACATTAATAAGAATAAAAAGTTACTTATGTATTAATTTAATATAAGATATTTGATTCTTCATTCTTGACTCGAAACCAAATGATTAATTTAGGGTTGGGGACATACGTAAATGATTGGTTATCTTTGGCATTAGCTTTAGAATAATCAAAGAAGTAATTCATTAGACAACAGATGTAGTAAATAATGCAGAATAATTTTTATTTTAGGCGATAGAAAAACACATATCTTGGATTTTAGAATTATCATTCTATACTGAATTAATTCTAAATTTATTTATTTGTTACTTTTATTTATTTATTTGTTAATGAGAACGCCTAGTTTTTTTATCTTTTTCCTCTTAATTTATGTCATATGACCTGTTAATGACTAAATGGTTGTCCTGGGATGAAGATGTCCAGCCATCTCTCCATCTTTTTGGCGGCCTTACTGGTAATCTCTTGCTGCTTGGGTTTTCACCTTTAATAATTTTGCGGTCCACGTGGTCTCTCGAAAAGCGCCTTCTGCTTCTTCTCCGTCTTGGTATGTGCTCAACGCCAAAGACAGACCATATCGTTTCATTTCTGATCCGATTTTTGCTAGGGTATTGTCACATTTGATTAGCAGTAGTACAGTGAGATTTTACATCATCCCGTCGACCCACATGCCCAGCCCACTGCTACTTCATCCTCGCGATGCGTATCTCTGCATCGGTGACCCTGGTACGTCTTCTAATTTCTACGTTGTTTATATGGTCTCCAAGCGAAATACCCAACATGGATGGCCCGTGACCCGTGGCCCGTTGTGCAACTTTGATTTTGTGCATTGGTTCTTTAGTTAACGTTCATTTATCGCATCCATAGGTCCTGAAACGATAGGTCATGATCCATAGGTCATCCATAGGGATGATGGAAGATTGAGCCAGAGGGTTACTGAATGAAGGCCAAGGGAGACAGCCTAGCAGGTGGAGCGATGATTTTGTGCGGACGGCGGGCAGGGCCTAGAGAATACTGGCAAGAAACCGAGAGAGATGGCGTGGGGGTAGAAAGGCTTACGTCTAGCAGTAGATGGAGACAAGCTGACGAATATAGTACAGTGAGATATGTTGTCCCAATAAATGTAATAAGACTTCTAGATAATGAACGTATTTCTCAATATAAAATGCATAATATAAAGATTTACACTATTGTTCAAGGAAAGAAAGAAATCTGTCAATATTAAGAACACAGCTTGAGATCGACTCATCGTCCCGCAACTACGTGGAGTTGAGAGTTAAGCCTAGGCATTAGATAGTCAACACAGATCTCAGCAATGAATGTTGACGAATTGCGTTGACACTGCGAGGGAGTACACTGATTCACTTCAGATGAGACTTAGAAGGAAAAAAATCCAACTTGCACCTATTTCGCCAGTAAAAGTTTAGATAAGTTATGTACGTGAGTCATGTTTAATTCGTTGTATTTTGTTGTTGTGTGTCATTTGTTTAAATACTGTGTTTTATCATTTATAATTACTAAATGAAATTCTTTAAATCGAATATTATGAATCGAACTTATGCACGAATGAACATAATTAACACAAAGTAAAATGGTTGCTGAGCCAAGGTTTTTAGATAGCTTTTATTGAAGTCTCTTGCTGGAAGTTCATTGGAAATAATAATTTAAAATAGGATATTTTTAAAAAACTGCTTCCGCTTTTATCATTATTTCAACAGTTGCCGATTTCGGCAGTCTCGCTGGCATCGACAGACTGTACCGAAACCGTTCGCTGTTTAAATAAAGATAAAAGTGAAAATAGTTCCTAAAAATCATTGTTTTATTTCAATATTTTACTTTGTTTTGTATCACAATTTTAAATTATTTTACGCGACAGCTGTTTCGTCAACCTATGTTGACATCATCAGGTGTTACAATAATATATCAAATGTCAAATTTTCGTGATTTTTCGAACCTTTGTGTGTATTTGATTCTACGTCAATTTGAATAATTATAATATTTTATTATTTACCCATACAAACCTTTTGAACTAGAGGATGCCAGTGAACCAGACGAAACCGGTCACAATCGAAATAATGATAAAAGTAGAAGTAGTTCTTGAAAAACATTGTTCAATTTAATTATTATTTCAAATTAATGGCAATTTTCAATAATTAATTTTAAACCCTAAATTTATATCATACATACCGATTTTATTAATCCAATTGTGTAAATTAAGTGGAGTAAAATAACCAACTTTTAAACGTGCTTTAATTTAAAAGTGAAAGTAGTGTATGTATAGAACAGTAGTATATATTTATCCGATTATTTGGGTGGAAGGTTTGAATCCGTTGACATTATATCAATCAATTATGACTAGATGTACTATTCCAATTCAATTACATTCAGTAATTATTTATATTTTAACCGTTGTGAGCGATACACGTATGGGCGTGCGGAGTTCATGTTTTATCATAAAGTGTTGTTTGCGGTAGTGTCACGCATTTTCTTACACAGCATTTCCAAACACGACGTTTTGGCAAACAAAATGGTCAAATAAAACGTGTCCCGAGCCCTCGTTCTGCCGGCCAGCGTTTCACTTTCTAGTGTGTGTACGTGACAAAAGAGACCCCGCCATATGGCCGCTACGTTGTACGCTGTAACGGAAGCCGTGGGACCCTGCCGGGGCGAAAGCTATGCCCGTAGGCACCGAAATATATTTTTTTAATTATATTATACGAGTATGTATTAGAGATACTTATTTATTGTTTCTTGAACAGTGGTGTAAAATTCCGAATTAAATTATTAATACGAATGATAGTACATAATATATACTTTAATAAATAATAATGATATATTTTTTAATTTGTGTTTTACTTTTACATGTTAACCATTAATTTGACAACTGACCTGTATCATGACAACGACATAAAATAGCATATAAGTAGAATTGTTAGTAAAATGGCGGTTTGTTAGTATTTGTTAGTAATCTTATGCCAACATTGGTAAGAGAATAATCGCAACATGATGATATAATTAAAATTAAATGTTTGGAAAGTTTTGATAATAAATTTACATACAAGGATAGATAGGAAAACTCTTCTAAATATAAAAGAAAAAAACATTTTCTACGTCTATGGTTGACCCCTTTATATATTTGGTTAGAGCACGTTTAAATTTATTTATGTTGTTAATAGATTTGAAAGATATTTCTTCTATGTTCGCCATACTTTGTGTTGTAGGTGTCTTATTAGTCTTTTTCTTTTTTAAATACTTTGTATATACAACACTAAGTTTAAAAAAATTCAATTATATATCAGATATGTTTCGAACAACCGGTCCTTCTTCATTAATACATATTTAAATTTTTAATAAAATTTGTTTTTTAATAGTTAGTATTGTATGTACAAAGTATATAAAAAAAGAATAAGACAAAAATAATGATATACTTTGTTATTACTATTTTCATTAATAACTGGTTCAAGAATATAAACTATTAACGGGAGATGCCTATTGGTGGCGATGAGGTTTGCAACCCATCACACCGCGTCTCTCGCGGGAGCGAAAAGAGAAGGATGGAGTGTCGCATCGGTTAAAGTGTGGCAGTCAGTGTAGTAACTAGAACACCCACAAAATAAATCTAAAATAAATACAACGAAATAAAATAAAATAATATCACACAACATTTCGATGGTGCACATGTTGACGACAGCTGGACGATGCGGACTTTTGTATTTAATTTAATTTAATTTATTATTCCGCGTTTCCACAGTTCTTTTAATTAACTATAATAAGGCCCTTGAAATAATCCAACTCCAGAAAGAACATCAAAATGTTATCAAAGAAATTATTCAAATTGACGTTGAAAAAAATGCACTTAAAGGCTCGAAAAATCCATTTACTCTCTGATATGTAAATCAATATCTGTACATTTCAATTGAAATATTGGTGTATTTTTATTGTTAAATTCTTAAATGTATTGTTTTGTATACAAATTTTAAATTCTTCCGATTTATTTTCTTTTTAAATGAGCTATTGGACATTATATCCTCTTATCCCAACATTGATTTGGTTCAGGGTCTGAAAAGCTTCGTTTCCAAAGCCAAAAATCTGCGGGTGCCAATGAGCCGTAGCCTTTTCCCTACGGACCCTTTTTACTACGTGGCGTGTTATGTAAAACGTTGTAAAAGCAAACAACCCTAGGGCTGGCTTTATTCTTTTATTGAAAATAAAAACATTTCCCCGTAAGACGTCGAGGTATCGCAGCTCACTGTAATATGACTGATACATTCCAGCTCTTTTGGTGCAAAGTTTTAATTATTTTATAAATAAATAATACGTTTAAAGATAATTTCATGTTTTGCGATTTTACATTAATATTCTTACATTTTTTATGTATTAGGTCTACAAAGGTTTCAAATTGATTGCAAAGAATTGGCATACAATAAATTAATCAATGCCGGTTTTGTTTTTGATTACGCTTTCTCGGGCTTATATTCAAAAGTACGCAGGAAATCAATCAATGCTCATTGAAAAATATAATCGCGCGTTATTTGTTACGTCTTAGACATTCAATACTACAAAGTAAACAAGAACCTTGTTTTCTATATAATGCTGATTGATGATTTGAATGATTTCATTAGATATTCCAAAAATCTTAATCTTAATTTCAAAACATTCTTCATCCTTCGGTGCCGTGTCAGATCTCCCCAACGTTGGCGATCACTACAGCAAAGGCATCTCTATCCTGCGCCACTTGGAACAGGTTCTGAACTCTTGTTATTCCTGTCCATTATTTGATGTTCCGCAGCCAGGACAGCTGCATTCTACCGACTCCCCGACGTCCAGCCACTTCACCCATTAATATCATATAAATTATAATTATTATAAATTAACGGGAAATTATTCTTAATGGTTATGACATACAAAAAACGCATTAATATCAGAGCATATTTGGTATCCGAGTTTTGAGAGTGTGTGGTATTTTTAAACACACGCTTTATAAACATAGTGTATGTGGTCACGCTTTATAACTTTACTGTACTCTGGTTTATATCTAGTTTAATCCACCAAGTTTATCTTTTGAAAAAATTATAGAAACAGTTTATCTACGGAATATATCATAGGAAGTGTATCTATGTATAGCATTAAGTTTAACTAGGGAAAATGTAATTGGAAAGAAAGCAAAATATCTATTAAAAAAGCCACGATAAGAGCCACGCGACGAATCGTCTGTGTATGTTTATTTAATACTCACAGTATTAAATTTGCGTTGTAGACTGACGTACACTATAATTCAGAAATGCCTCATTTACCTTCCCCATAATAAGAAAATTATAATGTGTGACAGTGATAAATGTAGGAGCATTTAGTATAATAAGACCTTTCAGAGATTCATAATTGTATATCAATCTACACCTCGATATAGAATTTATATTGGAAAGGTTTGGAAAAAAAGTAATAAATTTTTCTTCAGCCTTCACATTGTGTTAATAAGGTAGTTTGCTAAATGCCGAAAATCATTCTCCATAGATGGCGTTAGTGGGTCGGTTGTATAGGTTAATTCTTGAAAAAAAATTCACAAGTGCAACCAAATCTACATAGATGGCTGACTGAAACTGACACGTGAAGATAAATATGGATTTTGAAGTATATATACATCTTCAAAAAATTTGTCATGCATGATCACAATAACAAAGGTGGAATGGGGAATGTTGTAATTACATAAAGCGTGCGCTTAACCCAACCAATGACAGGTCATAAGTCCTGTAAACACCTTGATCATCCATGTTCAGTTTCCAGTTTGCGTCTTCGTCTCTATTGAGATACAATTAAAATTTAAATAATAAATTTTACATCATCATCATATTTCTCCGGATAGGTTAATTGAATAAATTGTGAACTTAAATAATTATGAATCACTATAATTTTATGCCTTAGCCAGGCGAAACATGTCATTCACATAAAATATAATAAAAATTCTGAAAACCGGCGTTTTCGTTCGTATTAATTATTTAATATGGAGTTCTACATTATTGTTCAAGCGACACTTAGTAAATTTATTAGTCTGCTGAACGCGGTCTCCTCGGAGATCGACGTCTTTCATGTTAGTGAAAGTACGTTCAGAAGGCAAATACTCTTAATTCTGGAGAGTATCCTGTCTTCCTAATGTTGAACCATCTCTTATGCGTTTCTGGTAGTATACTATATATAATATATTATTTTACCTGTTCTCAATAGATGCCATAAAAATAAATTTTGTAATGTCTGTTGATGAAATAAAATGATTTGATTTGATTTGATTTGAAATTTATTCTATAACCACAATTTCTTTATTTTGCATATTCATAATTAAACAATATTTTAACTTTGTAACACCACACTCTATTTAAAATACAAATAATATTTGAAATAAACATAACACAATCATGTTTCGGGACACAGAAGTCTTTCATCAGTGTAGATAAATATTAACTTATTGAATGCTAAGGCATTAACACTTTAGAATTCCATAGTAATAACTTTGTTAAATCCACTAATAATTCAAAAAAATATTAAAAATACATGACATGTTTCGGAGGATAACACCATCTTAAGGTGTAAAAATATAAAATAAATATTATATATTAAAGGTGTAAAATATATTTTTTTACACCTGAAGATGGATATCCTCCGAAACATGTCGTGTTTTTTTAATATTTTTTAAATAATTAGTGGAATAAACAAAGTTATTTTCAATTTCCTAAGTATAGTTAAATATTATTTATTATAATATGTAAAAAATATATATTTTTTTAAATTGAATATGCTCGATTTTGATAAGTATTAAAATGAATTTTTGGAACATTTTAGGCATAAATAAATAGTCACAAATATTTTGAACCCAATAGAACTTAAAATATTATTTTAGATTATTTAATACATATTACAAGTATTATATAAAAGAGACATCGGATTTATAAATAAGTAAAATATTGTCTTCTATCCTAGCTCTGCTCCCTTTCTGTACAACATATCAAGGATTTCTTAAATAGGCACAGAACTACAATAGTGCGTCCTTCAGGCTGGTGGACATAGAAATATATCTAAAGAAAGAGGCATTCTTTAGAGCTCGGGCGCAACTTCCTCAAAAAGATTTTTCAGGTCTTTGGCCATTGTGATGTTTTCCTTTTATGGAATGGAAAAATCACTCGTTTAGGGGGACACCTTCCTTAAAATGTCCCCGAATAGAACGTGAATCTGTAAAGAAGAATAAACGCCATAGTCGCATAAAGGTTATACCAAAAAAACTTTTTTTTTAAGCGAATCCGTTTCTATGATATAGATCGCATACAATGAATTTGGACATTTTCAGTGTCAGTGAGGCAGTGTTCATAAAAAATATATTACAAATTTTGGAATGAGTACTGCCTCACTGACGTCGACGTATTTTTTGGTTTATTGTCGTTGTTTTATCTTTGTTTTAACATTGTTACACCGGTTTATATTCAAATGAGGCGCATAAATGTTTTTTTTTGTTATGTCTTAATTGTGTATTTGGTATAAAAAAATAAACAAACAATATGCTTAAGAATCATATTTTTAGGCAATACATTTATAATGTTTTCAGCAAATTGATACGAACGTATATTTATGTTACCATATAAAACAATAAGTAATCTTAGATATAATAGTGAAATAAAAATGTTCTTTTTATTTCGAAGCGGCCGGTTTCATATAGCTAACTGGCATCAACAGACAAGTTTAAAAGCGTCGTTGTATTTAATAGACAGTCTGGTTAAAAAACATAGTCGAAGGTGTAAATGGAACCAGAAATTGAGGAAGACCGTGGCACCATCAAATAAATCAAATATTGAATGTCGGCCATGTGAGGAGTCAGAGAAATCGACGCGCGTGCATGACACGATGTATGAATGTTGAGGAAGCGAGAGAAATATGTCAGGAAAGAAAAGTGTGGCAGTCCAAAGTAAGTATACGAGTGGACGTCGGTGAAGAAACAGTAAAACAAATGATATTCAGTATTCAAAAAACGATTCAATAGAGAACAAGCTAATATCGTAAGAAAATTCACGGATACCCATTATTTTCCTATACATAATTTATGTATGGTAGAACTCGTTTAGACTGTAATTTTAATATTTGATTTGAACAGTTACATAGTTATTTATACAACATTTTCGAATGTATACAAATACTTGTAGACGAATACTGGATTTTATAAAATCCAGTATTCGTCTACAAGTATTTGTATACATTCAAAAATGTTGTATAAAACAAAAACTGGTCCAAGTAAGCATATAAATTGGAGTGACATTTCCAGGCGTTATCTAGCAGTGCGTTAATGGCGGTAGCCTTTCACATTGCGTTATAAAGATCTTCTGCTTAATGCTTAAATCTAATCTTCATAGATGGCGCTGAATTGAAACTGACATGTGAATTGTGGTGTTGGATATTAACATATATACAACTTCCTAAAATTTGTCAGACATGGTGGTCATAAGAAATGTGGAATGGGGAATGTTGTAATTACATAAAGCGTGCGCTTAACCCAACCAATGACAGGTCATAAGTCCTGTAAACACCTCGATCACCATATTCAGTTTCCAGTTTGCATCTTCGTCTCTATTGAGATAAAATTAATCCTTGAATACATAGTTATTTCTCCGGCGGCTGTAGCCGTGTGTATTATATAATATAAAAATGTTGTGCGGGTCCATGGCGCGGGCCCAGTGAGATATTTGCAGCGTATGTGACACCTTCACTCATCCGTCAATGTCTCCGCAGATGGGATACTTATCCAAAGGTTGTGGTTCAGAAAAACTATCCCAACGTGCGCGGAGAACGTCGCGTATTATTCATGATTCCCGGGGACTATTTTTCTTGGAACCCTTTCTAAAAGTTCTATCACCTTTTGTAAGGATGATAATCATTTATAATATTAAGAACGAAAAAAGTTACGGCCGGGTTTTCTAACACAATAAAAACAGACAGGTCTTCTCCGCTAAAAAGTTGTTGTTTCGTCTTATTGTTGTTGTTTTTTATATCAAAATTGCGTAATTTTTGTTGGATTCACGGAAATTATTTTTAACTTTTATTTACAAAAACAAAAATAAGATATCACAATGATTAAAATCCTTCTAATTACAATAAATTAATATATCAATATATTCTCAATGTCTTATAATTCATATTTTTGCCTCATCTCTATGTCTCTTCTCGATGTCTCATATATATGAATTTTGTGTTTTCGTTTAGTTATTATATTGCCATGATAAACTTGTGTCCAAACGAAACTAGTTGGCATCAATTATAATAACCATACCGTGATTAAATAAATCTCTAAGTTCTCATATATATGTCTTCTCTCTTATTGTCTCATCTCAATGTCTTATTTCTATGTCTCACCTCTTTATCTCATATACTCGTATGTGTCTCATATTTTTGCCCCATCTCGATTAAATTATATATAACTCATGTCTCATCTATTTGTCTCATATTGATGTCTTGTCTCAATGAATCATATATATGTCTCATAGATGTTTCATTTTAATTTCTCACATATAAGTCTCATCACAATGTCTCGTATAGATGTCTCATTTATACGTGTCATCTCAATGTATCATATATATAAATATGTCTCATAATTGACTCATAATTTCATCTTAATTTCTCATATACTCGTATAAGTCTCATATCAATGTCTAATCTCAATGTGTCATATATAGATGTCTCATATCGATGTCTCATTTATATGTCTCATCTCAATGTCGCAAATATATATCAAATCTCTTTGTCTCATCTCTTTGTCTCATATATTTGTCATTGTCTCGTCTCTTTGCATATCTCTTTGACTCATATTCATATAGATGTCTCATCTCAATGTCACATATATATGTCTCGTCTCTTCTATTCATATATTTGTCTCGTTTCTTTGTATCATCTATTTGTCTCACATATTTGTCTCATATATCGGTCTCATCTATTTGTCTCATCTCTTTGTCTCATTTCTTTGTCCTATCTCTTTGTCCCATCTCTTTGCCTTATCTCCATGTCTTATCTCTTTTCTCATCTCATTTTTCTCATCATTTTTATCATATATTTGTCTCAACTCTGAGTCACATCTCTTTGTCTCATATCTTTGTCTGATATCTTTGTCTCATCTCAATGTCTCATATATTTGTCTCATATCGTTGTCTCATATTTTTGGCTCATATATTTGTCTTAACAATAACAATAACAATATAATATAAAAGAATAATTTTAATAATGCTGAAATCCCAGATCCCATTTAAACACAGAAAGCATTGTGTTACGTTAACCTTCATTATAACAAACTCAATTTCAATAAAAAATGAGACAAATCTTGCGAGGCTGTAGAAGTATCACATATACATACACAATAAATGAGAGTGGGAAAGGTTAAGGAAGGCAAGATGTAAGAGCAATTCGCTTAACAATTCAAACCAGCGATCAAGCACGAGGTGTATTATAATATAGTTTTTCGTCGCGCGCAGGATTGCTCATCCCACCCATCACTTCCAGAGAACTAGTGGGAAGACAGACGAAAAAGTATTTTATGAGAAAACTTCTATAAAGGTTATAACGACAGATCTTTCGAACCATCAAAAGAAAAAGTTTAAATCGTGAACTTTGATAAAATTATGCAAAATATAATGCAAGCAGTAGTTTCAAAAGATATTTACCGCGTATTGGGAAAAAACTTGTTAACAAACAATTTTTCATTATTATTAAACTAGTTTTTAGTGTTACCTTTATAGACGTAAGGGTGTATTCTTCCTTAAAGATTCGTATTCTATTCGGCGACATTTTAGGGCAAGTGTTCCACTTAAGGCAGAATAAGAGACAAAGTTGATTTAAAAAATTGGACACATGGAAAGAATGAATGAAGTGAGTTATAAAGATAGCATATGTTAACGATGTAAATGGAATAAAAACAATTATTAGCCACGCGAAAAATCGATGCAATGCATTACACGATGCATGAATATTGAAGAAGTGAGATAAGTATGTCAAAAAAGAAATGCATACTTATAAATTTTATTGATTCAATAAATTAAATAGTCCATTCTTTTGTACGAAACATTATGATACTTCAACATTATTATTGTTAAAATGTAAAACACTGTTATAATATCACAATTTATTTTTATTCAACGAGTGTGTCGTGACAGCTGTTTCGCCAACCCATTTTGGCATCATCAGGTGTTATAATAATCTCTGTTTATTATCTTAGTTTATTGTAACACCTGATGATGCCAACATCGGTTGGCGAAACAGCTGTCCCGACAATCTCAGTGAATAAAAAGAAATTGTGATTTTAACAGTAATGATTCAATAAATCTGAAAATGTAATGATTTTTTTTTATTAAAAGCAGTATTAGACATGAAAATAATCGTTTTATTTTAATAATGTATTGTATCTAGAATATTTAAAATTATTGTGCTAATAAAATTGGACATTTAATATTAAATAATACAATATAGTATATATAAACTACTTTCAAGATCTGAACTATTCAATGATATATGCAAAATAAATTCCTTGACTTTGTACGGATTGTAGAAAACAGAAGACCGAGGTAAGGACTTAGCGCTCATTCAATGCAGAGTAGTATTGCCTCTCATACCTACATTTTACACTTTATGCGAGTGTATGAGTCTACCTTATATTCCCTTTATTACACACCATTCCTACAACCGTATCACTTTATCTCTGTCGCTTTTTCTTATCTTTGAATTTTTATTCCACTCTAATGTATTAATATTCCTCTTTCTATTTGGATCTCTATATCTCCAAGTCTTCGGAGACACATTTAACGTAAGTGAGCACCTCTCGGAAAACAGTTTATTTCGTTTTATCCCAGCCAGTACCGGGACTTACAGATGCTGATTATTACTTCTGGCTACACGTAACATAAATGCCTTCATCCTCAGGGTCATGTCTTGCGACAAATCAGATATGCTTTTATAAAGCTTGATTTTAATTTACTTTTGTATTTTAAAAACTATATATATATATTTTTTTAAAAGGTGTCAACCGCAAAACTATAATTTCATCATCATCATCAGCCGTCTGTCATCTACTGCTGAATGTAGGCCTCTCCCAAAGCCCGCCACCGCCCCCTATCCATTGCCGCTCCCATCCATCCATGTCCAGCAATCCTCTTCAGATCGTCGGTCCAGCGGGCAGGGGGGCGTCCAACTCTACGAAATCCTGTACGTGGTCTCCACTCCAGAACCCATCTTCCCCATCGGCTGTGGGTTCTCCGACAGATATGGCCAGTCAGCCTTCAGTCCGCCTATCCGTAGAGCCACCTCAGTCACCTTGGTTTGTTGTCGAATAAATTCGTTTCTAAATCTGTTATTTATAACTATAATTCAAGTTCTTTAATTAATTCCCATTAATAATAGTACCTACTTAAATTTAACAAAAAAAATTAAATAGTCCATTGTTTTGGCCACTATGATACATCAACATTATTAACTGTTAAAATATAAAACGAACTAACTAACTAACTAACCATCACGCCGTCTCCCCGAAGGGGTAGGCAGAAAGAATGGACTGCCATTTATAATATTTGATTTAATTGATCATGCCATGTTTTCCTCGGTCTTCCTCTATTTCTAGTATCATTTACATCGTTTACATATAAATTTTACCATTCTTTCTTCATTCGTTCTTTCCATTTGTCCAAACCATCTTAATGATCCTTTCATTATTTTGTTCATAACACCATCATTCGCACCGCATTCACTTCTTATATTTTCTTTCGAAACTCTATCATACACAGAGTATCCACACATTCGTCTAAGAGATCTCATTTCTACTGCATTTATTCTACTTTCATCCTTATTTTGCTAGTTCCATGCTTCGCTTCCATACATAAGGGTCGGTAGAAGAACACCATTGTGCACTGCCATTCTAGATAATTCAATTACTACTACTACAAATGAAATAGTCCATTGTTTTGGTCACTATGATACATCAACAATATTAACTGTTTAAATATAAATTGTTTATGGTATAACAATTTATTATTTTCACGACCGCTGTTTCCTCAACATATGTTAACATCATCAGGTGTTACAATGCACCTGTTAATAGACGTTGTATTTATTTTCCTGGTAAAAGGTAACGAGAAACCACTCCAGTAACATTTCCCAGGAAATCACTGTGGAGAAAAAGTATTCGACGAAGTGATCGCTAACGTCGGGGGAACCTGACGCGGTAGTTTAAGAAGAAAATGGTTAATTTACTCGTATTTAAAATATTAATTGTGTATTTTCCTGTCCATAAACATGTTTTTGAATTCATTATGAATAGCTTACACAGCACAAAAATAAGAAACACAATACGCATACCGTTCCAATTTTGAATATTTCAAATTGTGGTTCGTCAACAAGCAAACAATTGAAAACTCTGATTAAATCTTCTCAATTTCAAGTAGCCCGGTAGATTTCCGCGGAATGATACATACTATTCCAGAATGAATTAAGCAATTTTTTCTCATAACTTGAATTCAAAGGTAAATTTAAATTTCTAAGATAATGAGGAAGGAAAACAGGACGGAAAATTATTCACGAGTGAAATTGTATTTTGGAATCAGTAATAAAATAATCAACAGTTATTATGCGAGATTCATAAGAGGAGTGAGTCGAGTTAGAATAACACAAGCAGAATGAAATAAAAGATTTTATGGAACCGAGTTCTGAATACGTTAAATTAAATTATTTCGTAATTAAAACTCTCTTAAGTTCCGCTTTTAAAAAATAACAGAATCCGCCGTTTGGTTTCCGAAACGCCCTGGATTTCATTTTACGTTTTCCATTATGAGCATAAAAATGCGAAAAGTTCATTGTTTTTATAATTAAAACAAAATAACGGGCAGTCACTCGTTATTCAAATGTTTATTCTGTCAAACATGCTAGCAGAAATTGTATTCTGATTCCCATTATTCTACAGTCTGGCAATAATCTTATATAAAAAGTAAATTAACATTTAACTACTTGATTTTCTCAAAATCTTACATACTTCCTATGTCCATTCAACTGTTGAAGAGTTTTAGCCTCCTTGATGAATTCTCGCCAAGCTCCTCGATCCTGCGCCTTTTACTCCTAGCATCAGCAGTTTGATTCACGCAACCTAGCCAGATCAGCAAGAACATTGTCCATTAGGCCTTCCTAGAGGTCTTACTCCAATCGGTCTAGACGCGTACAGGGTCTTGATTGCTCTGGTACCTTCGGCTCGGCATACGTGCCCAATCCATGCTAGGCGACTGGCTCTCACGGTGCTCGTTATAAGGGGCTGCTGGGTCATCGTACGGATCTCTTGGTTGGTCCTATGCCTTCAAGTTCCGGCTGCAACACCGGGTTTGGGTCCCAGGATCATTCTAAGTATTCTATTCTCATTCTCAAAATCACAAGTAATAAAATTAATATAGCTAAATTTAATCGTCTTATATTTTTTCAATAACGTCTTTATTGGTTTTGTGGAGAAACGATACATTAAATATTTATTAAATAGCAATCATAGATTTTTCTTCTTCTTCCTTGTTGTAGACCTATCCAGTCTATTCTCCATAGTGTTGCTCCTCTTGTGAGGAAGATTCCCAGCTGTTCTACCATATTTTAGGAGGTCTTCCACGAAGAAGAGTCCCATGAGGCTGATTATGTAGTGTAATATAAGGGATTAGATATTTTTTTAAACAAAATTCTTTATTTTGAATATTCGACTTATATACTATTTGAATATGAGTATTTAATCCTCTCTAAGAATTAAAACCCATTAATAAACTAACATTAATTTTATAAAATACAATTTTTTCGTAGCATAGTTGTTAGAGCTCTGGCTTCCATACCGAAGGTCCCGGGTTCGATTTCCCGGCGATGACAGTGTGATTGTCACACTGTCGTTGGTTTAGTGTAGAATTCACATGACAATATAATGAGAATAGATCAACTACCTATCACATGTCTTGAGAATCAATATAATAGCTAAAATAAATTGTATACAGTAATTGGGATCAAACAACCTGTTGCGTACAAGAAAAAATAATAATAATATTGATAAAAATGGTAGATAACTAGTTTTTATATTACAAGTACATCACAAAAATAGATACTAAAAAGATTCTTTCTAGAGTTAATAATAGTTCAGCGATCATAATTGTATTATTGACAAAACTTGAAACGAGTCGAATATACCAGTCTGGTGAGTGAATAAATATTACGAACTGCTCTGGTTTCGCAAATCTCTCGATCGTATTTAACGATACCGTAGTCATGCTTTTATTCACAGGTTACGTTTTCAGAGACATCCATCAAATTGGTGTCATTGAATTTTCAAACAATGGCGAATTTATCGACCAGGGCGCGCGTCATGTCATACATTTATGAGGACATAACTCATTTACAGAAACCAATCGAAAGCGGGTCATCGAAAAGGTGTGCCAGATAAAAAAAGCGTCTTTCAAATTCTGTTCTTGTTTTCACATATGTAATATTTCAATATGGATATTACTTAAGAACAAAAACAATAATTGAACAGACTGTTATATAGTGATAACAAAAATTCCCATAGTAAGCAAAAAAAATAATATATTAGTTAAAAAAACAACAACAACAACAAACCATCACGTCGTTTCACTGCAGGGGTAGGCAGAGAGAATTTATTCTGTCCTGACACATCTCTCATGTTTTATACAATACATTCATACAATGAGTCATACACGCACGTTGATTCGTCCGACTTCTAACATAACGAACCTTTAAAATTTTATTAATTTGGTCATACCATGTTTTCTCGATCTGCCTCGTCTCCGAACTCCATTTACATCGTTAACGTATTCTTTCTTAACCATTCTTTGTCTGTCCATGCGCTCCGAACCAACGCAGCGATCCTTTTATAATTTTGTTCATAATACCTTCTTTCACTCTTCATTCCTTTCTTATATCAGCATTTGAGATTCTGTCGTATATCGTTCTATCATTCATACATAGGGACCTCATCCCTACCGCTTTAATTCTGCTCTAATCCTTTTTCTGCCAGTTCCATGCTTCGCTTCCATACATAAGGGTTGGGACCAAAACTCAATTGTGAATAGCCGTTTTCTCTTTCATTGATAAATTCTTGCTTCCTATATATTGTGAATTTGTAAACACAAAATATTTTTTTTTTTTAAAACATGGCGCGGCTTACAGAACCCATTTTAACGTTTCAATAAGAGAAAGAATATTATTTTTCCTTTGGTACCTAAAGAAAGAGGATTTATCATTCCCCGCTGATCTCTATTTTCTCCTTTTACGATTGTTCCTTTTTCCCAAATAACGTGGGCTTCCGCGGAGGAGATTACGCTGAAAAAGTTATTGTTCTACTTGATAATTGTTTGAAGGCACGAAAAAGTAAATTTTGTATTTTTCACATATAATTATGTGTGGTAGTGAAGTGGCAGAGATGGATTGGTCATGTGTTGATACACGTATTTTTTCTGCATGATGTATTGGAGGGAATGGTCGAGGGATCGATTTGCCGAGATATGGGCTGCACCTAGTATGCGGAGTTGAAGAAAGTTGCCGAGGACCGAGCCGAGTGGAAGAGGAGATGCGTCGCCTTGCTGCAGACCGATCATTAGATTGATACCCGAGAAAAAGAGTGAAACACGGATCTGACAAAAGAAGGATAAAGAAGAATAAATTCTGTAGATTTGAGATATTTTAAAGAAATGAAGAAATAAGATCTTTTAAATAAATTCTGTAGCCGGAGTCTCCCGAATAACTTCAAGAAATTCTGGAAGCTAAAAGTGAATCATAACAAAAAATTGGCTTTAAAATAAATATGACAAAGACAAAAATATTGACTAACTCATAAATTGAAGTGGCAGATGAATATGTGTACCTTGTTGTTATCTTTTGGCTTTTGGAAGAGAAGGGTCAAGTCAAGGAAATTGATAGGAGAATACAGCTCGGTTGGTCTGCATTTGGAGGGCTGGGCAACATCTACAAATTGGACATGCCATAAAATTTAAAAACAAAAATGCTGGACCAGTGTGTGTTACCTGTGATGACCTATGGATGCGAGACATGGACGCTAACTAAAGAAGCAATGCACAAAATCAAAGTTGCACAACGGGCCATGGAGCGATCCATGTTGAGTATCTCGCTTAGAGACCATATCCAACGTGAACGTCACCAATGTAGAGATACGCATTGCGAGGATGAAGTGTGATAGGTAGCCAATCTATCGCCATTTTATTGTCATGTGAATTCTACACCAGACCAAAGACAGTGTGAAAATCATACTGCTATTACCGGGAATCGAACCCGGGACCTTCGTTATGTAAGTCAGAGCTCTTACCACTCTGCCACAAAGATCGACTATTGGAATATTAAATATTGAAAAAATAAATGGCGGAGATACAAGCCGATATGTAGAGCCCTGTTTTGAAAATCTTTGCTAATGATGTACATAATTTCTTTATAATGCATTCTCCAAAATCAAAGAACCAATTTGTTTATTATTAAGAATTGTAATAGATATCGAAGGACGTCGGGACATGGATTTTTTTTGTAGAAATGGTAGCTACTTGAAAAAAGAACAACTTTTGAACATGACACCCAATCAAACAAGCCTACGTCACATTGTAGATAATATTATGGAAAATAATTGTAAATTTCAACCAAATTGGGTAAGTAGATCGGAAGATATCACGTACACTGTTTTAAAATAAAGGAGTTTCGAGAAAATCGAAATCGAATAAAAAGTATGACGTCAGCGTCTTTAAATAAAATATGTTTTAAAATAAAATTAAGTCTGCGATTCCTGAACCGTATATGAGGTATTTCTATTGTTGCTGTGATTCCTCTGGTTCCTTTTGATCTCGTCTAATTTTTTTTTAAATTCAGGTTGGTGTTACCCTTTAATGTAAGTCACGAAGTGATGATCCATCCTTTCTATCTATCCCTTCGGAGAGACGGCATAACGGTTTCTTAGTTATTTTTTTTTAAATAAATAGCTTAACCCCTTACTGCATGATTTTTTTTTTAATTTATAAAAAAAACATATGATGTGTAAATGATGAAAAAAAAGACACGTATTTTTTTATTTGTCAAATAAATTATTTTATCCTCTATAAAATACAAAAAAATATTTCTAGGTCTTCCCCTTTTTATCCCTAGATTTTACAAAATATTATCCATAATTTTATATAAAAGTGATCATTTTATTACTTACCTAAAGAAAATAATAGTAAACCAGTGTAATATTATTATTTATAGCGTTTTACAAACAAAAAAATAACACTTTTGAATATCACGTTTGTACAGAAAATCATAAATCGACAGTTGGAAACAGTCGAACGCATATCTAGTACAACCAGAGACATCTAGCAAGAAGTTTGACAACTAGTAACGCGGATCATAGATAAAACTTTAGTATTATTGCTAAAAGCAAGACATATTTTATCATTTTGTTGTTTTTTACGGCGAAAGATTATTTTGAATCATATATGACCCAGTAAGAGGTTATATTATTACAAAGCTCCGATGAAACTGACGTTTTCTTTACTGTTGGATACTTCGTAGGAATTTTTAATATTTGAACACTTTTAATATTAAACGTATCTATTGTAAACGCAATAAGTTACGTTGCTGTGCGCACCAGCCTTCATACAGATGTACACTTTAAATGCCACACGTAAGTCGTACACTTATCTCCTCGCAGAAAGAGCTGATATATTACAGCTTCCGACAGCTTCCGGCTATGTATTGAATTATCCAGCGGAGCTTCCGACGGGCCACTGCAAAATAAATTGTTTCCATCGCCGTTCGGTGGAGGGGAAAGTCTTCATCATCGGAAATGCGCAGCGGGAAAACTGCGCACGAACGTTATTAATGCGCTTTCGATGAATTGGAATTCTTTCATACAGTCGCTCATTCACTCATTCGTGCATCAAAACGAGAAAAAATACTGATTGATTATTATAAAATTCGTAATAAAATTCACATAATTTATCATACGGATTTTTCAACAGTAATATTTTTTTTTTCATATGAAGCACTCACTTGGTGTTTGGGCATTTTAAACTTAAAGATATAAAATAAATAATAAAAACAAAAAAAAATAATACAAAATTTCTTTATTATCATATATTTAGTGTGCTTCCATTTGTGTATATCGTCGATCGGTTTCGGCGGCTTGCTGTCATCTTCTGGTGAAGAACCAGCAGATGGCAGCAAGCTGCCGAAACCGGTCGACATTAAATACAAGTGGAAGCACACTAAATATATGATAATAAAGAAATTTTTAATATATATTTTTTTGTTTTCATTATTTAAATTGAACTTCTACCAAGAAATTTCAATTGAAAATATTAATTAGATACTTTAGATAAACTTAAGGTGTTAACACTGTGGATTTCCATAATGACGATTTTTTATGAATTAAAACACATTCTCCCGATGATGAAGGTAAGCTTTCGAAACATGTCGAGAAAAATAAACTCAAAAGTGGAAAAAAGTGTGTATTAATTCATAAAAATTAATTAGATATAAAATAATAAAACACTTTGTGTTATATATTAAACCGCAGAATGGTCATTATAATTGATTCCAACTAGTATCGCTTGGACCCAAGCTTCATCAGGGCAGTATAAAAACTAAACAAGTACATCAAGTTCATAAATATTAACGGGCAGTATAACTAACTAAAAAAAATATAATACTGCCCTGATGAATCTTGGGTCCAAGCGAAACTAGTTGGCATCAATTACAATAACCGTACCGTGGTTGAATATAAAGGGTTTTATAATTTTTTGCTGTAGTAACTATTTTAAACACCCGTTTTTAACAGTTTTCATTATTCGCTAATTGTAATTTCTTTAAGAAATTTAAATCTGGTGAAATTTGTTAGTTATTTCATTAAATAAAGATCCAATAGGCATTTTAGTTAAACAAATAATCTCGTCCCAATTCTGCGAAGCAGATTACTTAATTCAAAAATATTATAAATTCCTATTGTTTTTCGTTCCTTACATCGTGTTCTCCAGACGAAAGCTCTCCGTGATGAAGAATTCAGATTAATTATTTTACTCCGTAATAGCAACACGGAAAGCTTTTTAGTTTAATGGGCGTTTTTACTCGAATTATATATTATTTTTAATTACGCCATCTCCCGGACGCGGCTGGAGTTGCAAGAATTGTAAAAGATTACAAAAAATATTAAAGTTGTTGATCTTTCGGTATTTTAAATGTCAAAAGTTAACTGAATAAATTAAGCCCATAACTCAACCTTGATTACTTCAATTCAACGTCTGAGGGGGATGGTGTTTCCTTTACAAATATTTATGGCTTAGGTAAATACTTCTAAATATTGAGAAATTCTCTCATTAAGAAAACGATTATTAAGAGCAAAATTAAGTGCTTACTGAATCACGCAATATCTTTTACAGATAAAAGCTATTAAAAGTATTTTAAGATCCTTTTGTCAAATTCTTTCCAATCATAGATTGAAGATGTGTAAAGGGCGTATGTTGGTTCCATCATCGGACAATGCAGATCATATTCAGCTTTCATGGCATTGATCATTAAAAGCATATTTTAAAAATATATGTTATACTAAAAACTGATTCTGATTTCGAAAATTTGGTTTTGTTCGTGTGGTGCTCCCGTGTATTTTGAGATATTTCGTGTATAAGTGAATTGTTTTGATCAATTTGATTGTTGCCTAATGCTGAATAGTGAGTTGTGACACGTACCTAATACTATTTTACTGTTTTGATGTTAAAATTATATAAGTTTTTTCGTTTATACTCGTATAAACAATTTGACAGGTGTAAAAATATTTTTTTCATTTGTTCCAATGTGCCAATTTTATAATAGTTTAAATATCTTTATAATATCACTAAGGAAGGGCTGGGTAGTCCGAAACACGTTTGACATTTAATTTGAATTTGTTTGAAAAGCGTGTGTTGAAAAAAAAGGAAAATTTATAACATCTACTACACAAAGTATGGCGAACATAGAAGAAAGTATCTGGGATAATCTAAAAAATATCAATCAACTCGGTAACGCAGAAGATGGAAATAAGCTTATTAAATCTAGAGAAAAAGAAAACGGAAACTAGAACTAAGTTATTTATTGTTTATTTGAACAATGATGTAAAACTCCATATTAAATAATTAATACAAATGAAAAACTTATGTGTTTCTTGAAGTTTTGTTATATTTTTGGGGGTATGACATGTTTCACCTTTGATAATGCCTTAGAAGGGCGAAACATGTCATACCCCCAAAAAATATAATAAAACTTCTAGAAAAACATAAGTTTTTTCATTCGTATTAATTATAGAACTAAGTTATTAAAATTTTAGATAGTCCACCATAGATTCAAATTTTAATATAAATTGCACTTACAGTGTTCTAGGAATTGCATTAAGTAGTAGGAATGGTTTACGCGCTTAATAGACAATGATCTTACTCGGCTATCGGGCTTGAGGGGAATATTTGTATAATAATATAATTACCATTAAGTAATTGAGCTGTCCATTACCATAGCTATACGTTTTAGTTACTGCACGTTAATATTTATGAACTTGATGTACTACGAATTGAATATCATAATTATTCATGTATTCAAACAGATCGTTAGTTTGCATATTTTTAGTGCATTTAACTGATCCTATAATTGCGTAGATTTTCACGGCTGGTAGCAATATGTATTTTAGGATCTTGGGGAAAATCCGTGTAGCTCGTCTTTCTGGACCGACGTTTCGGAGATAGTTGCAATCTCCATCTTCAGTGTGGTTATGGTCCACGAGCAACATGGATTTTCTCAAGATCCTAAAATACATTAACTGTTCCTATTTAATGTTTATACTTACTTACTTTTTCCCTGTGACCATACAACTCTTGCAGAGCTTTAGCCTCCTTGATGATTTTCCACCAAGCTCCTCGATCCTGTGCCTTTTGCTCCTAGCAGTCTGATTAGCCCAACCTAGCCAGATCAGCCAGAATATTGTCCATTAGGCGCTGTCTAGGCCTTCCTAGAGGTCTTACTCCAGTCGGTCTAGACGCGCACAGGGTCTTGATTGCTCTGGTCTCTTTGGCTCGGCATACGTGTCCAATCTCACAGTGCTCGTTAAAAGGGACTGCTGGGTCATCGCACGGATCTCTTGGTTAGTCCTATGCCTCCAAGTCCCAGCTGCAACACCGGGTCTGGATCCCAGGATCATTCTAAGTATTCCATTCTCAAACAATTAGATTATTTGTTGTTCTTTTAGAGTCATTTTCCACGACTCAGAACCATATGTCACCACTGGCTTGATTTTAATGTTTATTATTTTTTTTTTTTAATGATATTATTTTTATTTATTTTAAATTATTATTATTCTTATTTATTTTAAATTTAATGTTTATAATAATTATTTACACGAAATTATCATACACAGAGTAGCACACATTCGTCTAAGAGACCTCATTTCTACTGCATTTATTTTACTTTCATCCTTCTTTTGTCAGTTCCATGCTTCGCTGCTATACATAGGGTCGGTATAAGAACACCATCGTGCGCTGCCATTTTAGCTTTTTTGGATAGGTTTTTGTTTGTGATGACAATTTAAAGTGCACCATTCAAAAGTGCATTTTTATTAAATACTTTTTTTTTATACATCCGTAAATAAACCGTTTATTACAAGAGAAAATAATATATAAATAAATGGCAAAAAACATGAGCTATTTTAATAAAGCAGTTAATTTCTGAATGTCATGTGTTTGCAAAGGTACATACAGGTACAATGACTTCATATTTAACTAGAAATTCAACAAGCAATGCACCAACAAGCAAGCTGTTATGGTGGTTTGTTCAGTATATAACCTGGAATGTAGTGTAGTGTAGTAGATAAAGTTAACAATTTTAATGATTCGATTTAACTGTTTCTCTTCTAAAATATAATATAATATAACCGATTTCGGTAAATTTTTAAAAACTAAAATACGTATTTTAGGAACGGTAAGAAAACAATGTTTTCATTTAAAGCACAATATCGTATAACTTGTCGTTGATTATTTCATTGTGTATTCAAATTGATTTAAATAATCAATTCCAAGAATTAGAAAATAAGAAGGCTTGGAATTATTTTCTCGCTCAGAGATCGCCGAACAACTCGGGGGCTATTTTTAAAAAGGACCTATCTCTATAACAAACTCGAAAAAACTTTCAAGTATAATTTACGTCCAAACACAAGGTCTCTGTAAGACAGTTACAACAAATCTTTGTTTGGGGTAAGATTTATTGGGCTTTTGAAATACAAATAGGTATGTGGGAGTTACATATTATATTATACCCTTCTTCTGACTTGGTCTTCTTACTCGAGGTTTTTATACATATGTACATACGAGTGAAAAACGGGTTAGAACGTAAAATCGAAAGACTATTTTGGTCTTCTAGATCGATTTTACAGAATACCGTTGTAGAGATTTACTTTTGATTAGTTAAAATAAAATTAGACTATTATTTCAAAATGTAAATCGGAAGAAGTAGGCAACATAGGAACAAATATGGGTACGTACTCAAAAGAGACATACAAAAGAAAAATTTGTATATTTTTGTGGAGAAAATGTTAATTTGAAGGAGTTTTGATATATAACTAACTAACTAACTAACCATCACGGCGTCTCCCCGAAAGCGTAGGCAGAAAGAATGGACTGTCACACTTTAACCGATGCGGCACTCCATCCTTCTCTTTTCGCCCCGCGGGAGACGCGGTGTGATGGGTTGCGAACCTCATCGCCACCAATAGGCATCTCCCGCGCACACTTCGATCGTCGAACAGCCACAAAATAAATCTAAAACAAATAATATAAAATACAATGATATAAAATAAAATAACAAAATAAAAATAATTTAACACAAAATGTTCATTTTAGATGGTGCACATATTGTCTATTTAATTTATGTTCCCCGTATCCACCGTTTTTTTTTTATTAATTAGATGTATATTTTGGTTATTATTATTTTGATTATTATTATTATTTTTATTATAATTATTATTATAATTATTATTATTATTATTATAATTATTATTATTATTTAAATCCGTTTACACAAATTTTTGTATGTAGATATTTAATTTCGTTATGTTCGTTATTAATATTTTTATTATGTTTTTGGATGAAAATCAATAAATATGTAAATTTAATAATTACGGAAATAAAATAAACACATTGTATTTAACTACGGAATAGTAATTATTTCATATATATATATATATATGTATGTAAATGCGTTTTCTGCAAATACACAGAAAACAATTGCATGAGCGTGTGAAGAGTAAAACTGTATAAACAAATGTTTGTCTTCGCACGACTACTAAAACATTGTCAAATGTTTTTTTTTTACCAAACATTTGGTGTCTTGACGGACCCGACAGAAGTTGCCCTGTTGTCGTTAAATAATGCACTCCATATGCACATAAATGTGATACATGCCATAAATGGAATATCGAAACACGGCGAATAGAATTTTATATCTAAGTCACGCTACAACGCAAATGATTTGCGCATGCTTAAATAAAATATACCACAGAATTCGACATCAGCGCCATCTATGGTAAACACACATAACTATGATTATTTCCAGAAGGTCAATTATTCTAGATCTTTCCAGAAGGTTTTGACGGTCACCTACCGGGTCTAATTGTTAATTTAAACTACCCAGGGACCCATTCAAACACACTCAAAAAATTTCATCAAAATTTGTCCAGTCATTTCGGAGGAATTAAACTTTATTTATTTATTTATTTAATAAAGTTTAAAAAAATTACAGAAACATTTTACAACTTATAAAAAAACATTTTATAAACAATTAATAATATAAAAAAACACAAATGGTAAAAACAACAAAATCTTTAAAAAAAAATCGGTACTTACAACAACTTTAAACATCGGTACTTATAAAACAACATTTTATAAATAATTAATAATATAAAAAAACATAGATGAAAAAAAAACATCAAAAACCTTACACATCGGTACTTACAACATATTTAAAGCATTTTCGACGAAAGATCGCAAGAGAACCGGCATCTCTTACATCATTTGGCAATTTGTTAAATAATTTACTAAACTATTATACATACGCCCGTTCAAAAGAATTATATGTATACAAAGATTGGTGACAAGTAATTAGAAATAAAAACTAGCCGTTAATATGGGAGAGCTTTCATCCGATTAAAAGAAGCGTACCTTGCATGTGTCTCGTAATTTCCAGTCCACCATCTGATTCTCCCCCATCTTTGTAGCATTACACTAATATAGCCGTAAGGTGCCCCTCCAGTTCCGCGATATTCCCGTGATATTCCCTATTAGAAAATAGCATAATGGTACGCTGTAATGGATAGGCCATACCCGGCTACTATTGTCTATGGAGATAAAAACCTTTATTAGTTTCGCAACCCAAGTTTATTAGTTTTTTTTACCGCCTTCGTCTTGTGTTTGCTGTATAAATAAATAAGCATTCCGCTGAGGCCCGATTTTCGAATTGATTTTATCACATTTATTTACTTTTACTCTCGTTAATATATTACTATGGCACTTTCTTCGTTAATATGTTGTTAATAACTTTATTAATTCAGCACATGGGTTCCCAGCGGGGGCGGTACCGCCCCCCATTGGGTACTGGAGTTTTACACGGGGGTTATAGAAGGTCCTGTAGTAATTGGGGGGCATTAAGGCTGACAAAGGGGGCGGCCAAGACATGTGTATTTTAATAAATAATAATAATAATTCTTTGAACACACTATTACCATGTAATTAATACGAATGAAAACGTACGTTTTCTAAACGCTTTATTATATTTTATGTAAATGACATGTTTTGCCTGTCTAAGGCATTATTTAAAAAAACTAACTAACTAACCATCACGCCATCTCCCCGAAGGGGTAGGCGGAAAGATTGGACTGCAACACTTTTCTTTCCTGACATATTTCTCTCGCTTCCTCAATATTCATACATCGTGTCATGCACGCGTGTCGATTCTCTGACTCCTCACGTGGCCAACATTTACCATAATATTTGATTTATTTGATCTGCCACGTTTTCCTCGGTTTTCCTCTATTTCTATTTCCATTTACATCGTTAACATATGCTCGTACTTTTTTTACCACTCTTTCTTAGATAAAAAAATCCGCGTTTCCGTACTTGTTCTAATATTATATTATATAATATTTAGATTGGAAGCATTTCACTCTGAATGAATAGGATGGACCTTATAAAAGTATAAACAACACAACACATTGTGATAGTTAGTTAGTTTATGTAACGAACTTCGTGGCGGAGTGCCAACAGCTATGAATAGTACACAGAAAGTCCCGGGTTTGATTCCTGGCGATGACACTTTGTGAACACGTGGAATTTTGATGTTTTTTTTATGAATAAAGCTCCGTTTACTTTATAAAAAAAACATTCAAATTAGAAGAAAGTGTTTTAAATCATCAAAAAATTGTCATTTTATTTTAATAAAATAGAAATGACACCACCTTTATTGCTCAAAACGTGCCCGTTTTTAAATTACAAATAATTAGCTACTCGTCTAACACTATTTACGCCCGCCGTTAAATTTGAGATGTAATAGTCGAAAAACTTGGCGAGGGTCCCAAAAGAAATATGAAGAACGGGGGTAGAAAAGATTAAACCCACCCACGGTTCCTCTGGGTTATTTAGTTCCTAATAAGCCACGTTTTATAGCCGGGCCTTCTCCATCCCATAATACCGCCGTTTTATGTTTGAAATTACATCAATATGTTAAGTGTAATGAAGCTCTTTAACGCGAAATTTTCGACTGAGGCATGAACCTTAAGAAGCTGTTAAGAATATAGACTCAGCTGTATATCACATTGAAACATCTTAAGTTCGACGACCACGCAGCAGAGCAGTACACACGGGTAAAAAGCTTTTTTCTTAGATTTTAAACATTTATAAAATTACCAATGTACTTTAATTAACCGCAAGACTTGGATATGGAAATAGGAGGCTAAATGAGTGAAAGGAATCATCCTTTAAGAGCGCGGAATGCGAATAATATAATTATTAACAGGAAGTAATATTAGCGGCATCTTATCTATTAGGACGGCACCACGTAGGTGTCTGTATTCTGTAGGGAAAACTTTTAGTAATTTTCCGGAGATCTACATATTAAATGGAATAACATGAAACCCGAAGTGTTTTAGAATAATTTAAGTTTAGACGAAAGAAACTTTCCAACCCGCGCCTTTTGGAAATACTTCACATATTCTACTTTCGGAAACACCTCGCGTATTCAGTTTGCCGCCGTTTTTCAAACGGTGATGCCCACGGCGGCTTCTAGTCTACGATTCTGCCATAGAGAATGTTGGAACTAGCAAGAATATGTAGGGTTACAGACTAGTTTCTATGAATAAACATAGTATTCATTAAAATACATTAATTTGTACTACCAACGTAAATTAATTTGTACTACGTTATTGATAAATGTCTACGCTTATTGATAAAGTTTCTAATACTAGTTACAAATATGGTCTAAGCCTTAATTTATATAAGACTAAAGTAATAACTGCCAGTAAATCTCCAAGTGCTAAGTTCAAACGGATGAAAAAGCTCAAACGGATGAAAAAGCATCTGAAGTTGCTCGACAGTGTTAAAACAAGGAAACTGAAATACTTTGGTCACGTAATGAGAGGAGTAAAATACCAACTACTACAATTGATAATTCAGGAGAAATTACCAGGAAGAAGAGTATCAGGTTGGAGAAGAATCTCTTGGTTTAGAAGTAGCACTACACGTGTGTTTAGGGCTTTTCTTCACTATCTTCATAAATGATATGGCGAAGATGAAAAACTTCTAGCGATTTCTTTCATTTGACTTGAAATTATTCCTACAAATTAAAAATCTTGACGACTGTGTATGGCCTTCACGATAATCAAATGAAATTCAACGTCTCTAAGTGCGTTATGCTATTTTTTACGAAAGCATTGAAGTAATTCCCAAAAAAATATAATAAAACTTCTAGAAAACAGATGTTTTAATCTGAGATAAATAATATGGAATTTAACGTTATTTTTCAAAATATATTAAAGTTGCTTTTTAATATATCGTATGTGTCGAATAAAAGTATTTGAAATGAGACAGTCAACAAGGCAGTCAAGGAATAAGGAAAATAAAAACTAATGTATTTTTTTAATGTCAGAGACCAGAAGTCCAGAATATGGCACCGGGCAAAGTCTTAAACATAAGTATAATTTAACTTAATTTAAATTTTTTTAAATTACAAATTATTTTCATTATTTATTACACACCTCTACCATGAATTTTCTTAGAGCAACATTAATTATTTGCAATCAAGTAATAATAAATAAGGGTTAAAAGTGATTTTATTCTTATAAAAATCGTCAAACTTGAAATAATGAAAACATTTTTTTTTGTAAAAAATCATTTTGAAATGGACCTATATTTAGTTAAAAACCCACTGATGTTTTGTGCTTTGATCTTCTTTCAGTGAACTTCTACCATTAAATTTAAAATAACAACATTAACGTCATAATTGAATTTCTTAGTGCTAACGAATTAAGTTTATCAAAAATTAATCTAATAAAGAAAAATAATATTTCTTATGGACATTTTTATCATTGAATTAATATTGATAAAGCATTATATAGGAGTGTCTTCTTCTTCATCTTATCCAATTTTATTGCACTGCTAGACTCTTCTAAACTGTTCTATTACATATAGTAGTTCACGTACAATGTTTATGAAAAGATTTCGAGAATAAATCATCGTGAGAGATACTATAAATGCTACAAAAATGGGAAAGCAATGGTGTGAATGTTTAGACAACACTGGCAAAGCAAGCAGCGCTAACCAAACAGCGAAGATCATAAACAAATTCGGAGGCGGTGCGGTGGTAATGTGAAACAGTTTTCATAGGTCTTCCACAGCCAAGTGCATAGATTTCAGGCAGCCCCGGATGAGGTATGCTCACAGAAGTGGAACTTTTACTGGTTTAACAATCGATGTTTCCAAACTTTTATTCGATTCTCTTGCTACAGAATGTTGTTTGGCACTTTATTTGTGTCGAAGTAACGAAAAGAAAACAAAACGAATTCCGTTCGGTATCACTTTATGGTGTTGCTCTAAATTCCAAGTGTTGTATTATTTTTTAACACAGAATCCGATCAAATTTGTCTTCAATTTTATTCAAAATTGTTTAACATAGGTATTCACGATGTTGATTTAATATTTAAACCTAAATTACTGTTCAATTTAGAAACCTGTTATAATATCACAATTTATTTATTTTAATTCTATGAAATTGTCACCACAGCTATTTCGCCAACCGATATTGGCATCATCGGTCGTTACTATTTACTGATATTATTGATGATACCACATGATAACACTAACATAGGTTATTGGAACACGTGTCGTTGTATAAATAGTAATATTTAAATCGGTGTCCCAAGTTTAACCGTGAATTAAATTGTTTTAAAACAAAATTTATGATTTTTATTCGAAGGCTGATTCGAAAATAAAATTATAGCTACGTGTATTCACAGAGGTCAACTATTAATGTAGAGTGAAAATGAGTTACCGTTATGTTCGAATGAGAGAATGGAGCACAGTAATTGAAATTTCCACATTTATGAATAATTAATTAGCTTTAGAATTAACCAATCAGCAGTCAGGATGTAAGCTTTTCAGTTAGTCTGAACGGATAGAGGAGAAAGCTTTTAAATTAGAGCATTCATACCGGATGAAACTGAATCAGATTATTTTACTATGGGAGTTACAGTCTCAAGAGAGAATATACCTAAAATCTAATGGTCTGATTTTTTTATTCAATAGTCTGCGTACATTGTGATATATTTAAAAAAGTGACAAACTAATAGATAAAACGTGATATTGAAATAATATAAATTGTTCTTTAAATTTAATTTTATAACAATCCACATTTTTTTTCCGAAAAAACAACTTTAAAAAAAATTGTGTTAAGAAATATTCCCCTGGCTCTAAAACTGCATATTTATTTAATAATACGAATGAAAATGTGTTTTCTAGAAGATGTATTATATTTTATGGGAATGACATATTCCCTCTTGTTAAGGCATTATTAAAGGTAATTTTTAGACGGCTTAACAAGGCCAAACTTGTCATTCCCATAAAATATATTAAAACTTCTAGAAATCGGTCGTTTTCATTCCTATTTATGAATTAATACGGAGTTATGTAAAAAGCATTATTCGAGAAACTGTAAATAATATAATACTAGTTAATATCACTTACGAGTTCATTAATATTTTAAATACTCGTATATCCAACATATTTTCTAAATAATGGAGGGTATCATTCATTTTGTACGAAGATGTCTCAACAGTAAGATTGTTTAGAGTTTAAAAAAACTTTTTTTTTGATAAGTTGCTATTACTTGGTGGTTGGACATATCGCACCGTGAGTGTCAAACTGAATTAAGTGAAAATATACATTTTGGAGATATGGGAGTTTAAAGACTTCATATTGCTTGGAAAAACTGTTTTTTTTTTTAAATAAACCAATGATTTTCGATTTACAGGTATATTACTATAAACCGAAAATCAATGGTTTATTTAAAAAAAAAAACAGTTTTTCTAAGCAATATGAAGTCTTTAAACTCCCAAATCTCCAAAATGTATATTTGCACTTAATTCGGTTTTACACTCACGGTGCGATATGTAAAAATTAATTAAATAGTTTTTTTTTATGTATTTGGTATACAACCACTTTATATTTGAGAATGGGCGCCTACCGGTTTCGCCCTATGCGAACTTCCTCTAGGCTTTATAGGTACATACAGCTAGCCTCAGGGCTTTCTACATATAATAGTATATATAAAGCCCTGAAAAAGCTCACATAGAGCGAAACCGGTTGCCCTCATTCTCAAAAATAAAGTGGTTGTATTCCAAATACATAAAAAACTGTTTAATTATTATTTTTTAAAACATGTACTTCCAAAAATATGTTTTCATACTCAAAGTTTGTACTTAATGGTCGCCACTTCTAGAAAACTGGTGTTTTTATTGTTATTCATTGGCAAAAATATATATTTTTTTTAATTTTAGAACGTATAACAATAATAGATTTTATTCAGAATTTATTTTAAATTAAGTTAAACATCAGAGTGAGGATAATGGAACGACGAGGAAGGAGCCTTCGTGAGATGGATGGACCACGTCAGAAATGTCACGCTTTCGATGCGCTCCGTTTTGCCGAATATCTCGATCAATGAAGAGGCTTGATCTGGGAAGCGAGCCGTGAAATAGCTTAAACGGATCACGGTCCTCAGTACTGGTTTTACGATATCGATAAGAATGGATGGAGCCAATGAATGTAGCTTTACCCCTTTTCAGTTAATTTAGTTTGTGATTTTAATATTTGATAACAGGTATATTCATAACTAACTAACTAACTAACTTACCATCACGCCGTCTCCCCGAAAGGGTAGGCAGAAAGAATGGACTGTCACACTTTTACTGATGCGGCACTCCATCCTTCTCTTTTCGCCCCGCGTGAGACGCGGTGTGATGGGTTGCGAACCTCATCGCCACCAATAGACATCTCCCGCGCACACTTCGATCGTCCAACATCTAAAACAAATAATATAAAATACAATGACAAAATAAAATAACAAAATAATAAAAATTTAACACAAAATGTTCTTTTTAGATGGTGCACATATTGTCTATTTAATTTATGTTCCACGTATCCACCGTTTTTTTAATTTAGCACATAATGTAATAACACATAACGTTTTTTTCGATGTTGCACATATTGACATGGACGATCCGGACTTTTGTGTTTATTTAATTTGTTACACGTATCCACCGTTTTTTAAATTAGCTGTAATTAGGCACTTAACCAGCAAGAACTTTAAAATAATATTGAAGAAATTATTCAAATTGACATTGGTATATTCATAGTTTATGGAATCAATCAACGAACAGACAAATGCTCCGGCTTTTCATTGGATATTGTTTTATCGAAATGGCGCTCCTTTGAAAATATGTTTGTAAATTATATATATGTTTGATGGTTTAATTACGCGCATTTGTTGTTTTACGTGTTTACTTAGATACATAATATTTAATTTAATATTTGTGTGACTAGCGTAGGTTTTTGTTTGCGGTGACAACTTAGTTAGTAAACGAAGTTAGTAAACCTTATGGATGAAAGAAGAATAAATACAGTAGAAATGAGATCTCTTAGACGAATGTGTGGATACTCTGTGTATGATAGAGTGTCGAATGAAAATATAAGAAGTGAATGCGGTGCGAATGATGGTGTTATGAACAAAATAATGAAAGGATCATTAAGATGGTTTGGACCATTGAATAACCTAATAATGTGGATTAGTGAAAATAGAGAAGCTTATATTGTTAATTATAATATGCAAACGTACGTCAATCAGTTATTTACAACGTTAAAGCTGGATTAATTGTATGTAGGTACATCCATAGTTGGAGTACATACATAGTTGCATAGAATGCAGTTGAATCCCTTCACATATGTAAATTCAATTACATGTAATGAAGTCGTGTCATTATTTATTTTTGTTTTAGAATGGTACAACATTGTTCAAATAATCAAATGATTTTACTGAAATGTCTTGATGGCAGTTCATTTTAAATAATAATTAAATAAAACGATGTTTTTTAACTACTTCCACTTTTGACTTTATTTAGACAGCGATCGGTTTCGCCAGGCTCGCTGGCTCACCAGTCTGTCGATGCCAGCGAGCCCGGCGAAACCGGTCTCTGTATAAATAAAGACAAAAGTGGAAGTAGTTAAAAAACATCGTTTAATTTAATTATTATAAAATAATGGTTTCGCCAGGCTCGCTGGCATCGACAGACTGGTAACAGTATTGTAAACTTAGTCCTTTATATACATACAGATCAGGGGTGGTAAACATGATTCTATACAAAATTAATCTTCAAATATTTATGTCAAATTTTTCTGAATTTAACTATTGGTATTACAGGTATTCTTGGAGGTTCGTATTTAATACAATGGGTTTTAATTTTTATTATCTCTTACATATTTATATATAATATTTTAAATTTTTTTTTTTAAAAATGGTTAAAAAAAACTGAATGTGTATGAATATTAACCTGGTTAAAATTCATACACTGAAGAAGGCAACCTGGTTAAAATTCATGCACTGAAGAAGGAAAGTTTGTGTCCCGAAACATGTTTGTGAAGAGCGCAAAAAAGTGTTGTGATAATACAATGTTTCCAAAAAGTTACTCAAATCCTTATGTCGTTAAATTGTATGTGCTCAAACATTTTATCAAATTTTAAATGTAAATCAATAAATTACGAAGGCATACATTAAAAATCCGTTACTTCCTCTCTAGCGCCTCTCTTATAATTCCGAAAGCATGTGTTACCGTGTAATTAGACGGGGCACCACTGAAAATGTGAGAGCACCATTAAAGCCAGAATTACAAAATACATAAACTGCTTGTTTGTTATTCACGCTGTATTAACCCCACCGCTTCCGCCGCCGCTGGATACCTCCGCCCATCTCCCATCCGATGCGCAGGGGCGGCCCTTAGCCAGGTGGCAAGGGGAAGTTCTCCATTCGTATCATTAATCCAAAAATCGATACTTTCATATTGAATATCAAAAATATAGTTGAAAACAAAAAATAAATTAACTGACAATTTTTTTATTAATAACGTTGACGATTTTTTTTTATGAATAACATGAATTTTAACACTGTTTTTTCCACTTTTAAGGTTATTTTCCTCGACATGTTTCGAAGGCTATCATTCACCTTCATCATCGGGAGAACAATATAAACTAACCAAAATTATTATACACTGATTGCAAGAACCTAGAAACATATATAACATGTGTTAGTTAACTTGGCGAGTACTAGGGACATAACAATAGACATATCAATGTGTTAAAATTTGAAATGATTTTTTAGATGGAAGTATTGAGTGAATCGTGTTTTATTTCTCTAAGGGTATTGATTTAAGACTTTTGTTTTAATTCATAAATAAATCGTCATTATGGAATAGCACAGTGTTTGCGCCTTTATCTAAAATTAATTAATTAACTGTTAAAATATATAACGCTGTTTATGGTGTCAAAAAAAATATTTTTTGCGACTGCTGTTTCGTCAACGTGACATCATCAGGTGTTACAATAATAAAAAAAATAGATATATTGAAACACCTGATAATCAAAACATCGGTTGACGAAACAGCTGTCGCGAAATATTAGAAAAAAATGTGATACCATAAACAGAGTTTCATATTTTGATCGTTAATAATATTGAGGTAACATAGTGTTTCGGTCAAAACAATGAACTTTATAATAAAATTAATATTATAATAATTATTACGAATGTTAACGCCTGTTTTATAGAAATTTATTATATTTTATGGGAATTACACGTTTCGCCTTTCTAAGGTATTATCATTTTCTATAGAAAACAGTTTTATTCAAATTAATTACAATATGTAGAGTGCCATCGACTACCAGAACGACCAAGAAAGGAATGGATAGAAATCTGGATCAGCTTTATCACAGGAAGAAATTTGATATCCTGTATAAACAGATCCCAAGATCTCTAAATAAAGGGAAGGAAAGCAGAAGATAGATGCTTTGCGCAAATTTTAATTTTTCTTCTCTAATGGTCGTTCATTAGTTGCCTCAATTGTTAATCTCACTCTCTTTTAAGTATTTATTATTATGTATTTAGTGTGCTTCCGCTTGTGTTAATATTCGACCGGTTTCGGCAGCTTGCTGCCATCGTCTTCTACCAAGAAATTTCAATTAAAAACATTAATTATTTCAATAAATAATAAGATTTATTTTGCCCGCCACCACTGCTCAGCCTCCATACGCTCTTCCAACCAGCCAAGTAGCACTACACAATCTTGGTTTGGACCAGAATATACAGTTTTATTCTGTATTTTCTTTATCGTTTTTTAGAATGCAAACATGCCTTTTTTCCATTTTTAAAAACATACACCATATTTCCAATATAACTTACTATTCAAACGTTTCTTGTATCATTGTCTACAACTTGGCTAATTAAGGGATGATCATTTAAAGGTCAATAAAATCCAAATTTAGTTTTTGATCCCAATTGGTGTTAAACATAAATACCAATAAGATGCAAAGTGATTGAATCATATAATGTAATTCAAACTTCACCCTAAGGATGCCACCCGTGCTTCATGACACTTGTTACAATAAATATATATTTTTCTTATTTTATTTGTTTTATGTTTAAACCAAAAGCACCCTTGAGATAATTTGTTTACGAAAACGGCGTTATACTAACTAACTAATCTGCACGCTGTCTCTCCGGAGGGGTAGGCAGAAAGAATGGAACGCTACACTGTTCTGTCCTGACATGCTTCTCTCGATTCCTCTGCATTCATACATCTTGTCATGCACGCACGTCGATTTATCCGACTCCTTACGTGACCGACATTTAATATTAGATTGATTTGATCGTTACAAATTAACCTATTATTTTTTTTCATATAGAAACTTTGTAATAACCAACCATCAATTGGATTAACCAAATAACTAACTTATCATCACGCCGTTTCTCCGGAGTGGTAGACAGATGGACCGCCATACCGCCCTGTCCTGACATTCCTCTTGGGCTTTCTATACATTCATACATAGTAACACGCTCGTCGATTTTTCCGAAATCGAATATGGCCGCCTTTATATATTTTATTAATTTGATTTCCTCGGTCTTCCACTGCTTCTATTTCCAATCAAACTTAACTGAATACTTATGGTTAATACAGTTTCTTTAACCCTTAACGTACCGTGTTCAAAACAAAACGCTCGCTCCCATGTGGTAAGTTCAGTTTACCGCTAACTTTATCTAAATATCAAGCATATGATTAGATGAATCAAAATTTAATTTATGTCATCTTGTAGGGAATTTCATTAGGAATAGATCGATATCTATAACATACATGGATTATTTGAAAAACATATCATTATTAATTTTTTTCTGGAACCATGCGATTTCTGATATGTAATGCGTCATAGCATACGGGCGACTGGAGATCGGGTATAAACTTGTCTGCGCGCAGCGACCGGCGGGGCGGGGATAAAGGCACCTAGGCAAAATGTATAGTACGTTCAAGACAACGAGTACGTATTAATATTTTTCCCTTTTGGTAAAGTGTTAATATTTTCACAGTTCTGATATTATTAAGTTGCGTCCTGCGTTTCCGTCCACAGTGGTATTATTACGTACATATTGAAAAGGTCAAAGATATAATTTATAATACGTTCAAAACAGCGAGTAAGTATTTGTCACTTTTGATAAAGTTGTAAATATTAGCAAAACAAATTCTACCTTAACACGAATGAAGGTGAGGGCAGTCTTAGAAAATATTTTTTTTTGGGATGAAGGAAGTAATTTTTTGCTTTTTTTTTTATTACGAAATATTGAGAACACTTCAATGGAGGATTACAATTTTTTTTATAATATTAGGGTCCATAGGTTTTAAGAAAATCAACTTTAAATTGGCAGTGGAAACTCAATTTACCACATCGTCACCTGAGAGTAAGAGGGTTCCAACTAACAAAATTTCACATATAGCTTTTTTTCGTGAAACGGATTCTTACTGACTATATCTATACGTAAAATAAATAAAAACATGTAATAGTATCATCATTATGATGTTACGAAAAGAATCAAGTTCCATCTGATCATTCAAAACACGAAATTCAGTGAAAAAGGATTCATCTACAGTTGGAACCTTATTACTCCAACTGTCGCCAAAAAATTTACACGCTTCTCGGTAAAAGAGTTTCAACTGCTTCAGATGGAACCCTTTTATTCCAAACCTGAAACCAACAAAGTGTCAAAACGTATCTATGTAATTTCATATTAATTATTGGTTCTTTCGTTCTCTGATTCCGGCGCGCTTTTTCTGTCAACATGTAGTTTGGAAGATAACATAAGGAAATTAGTGGAAGACATGATGAGCGTTAGTGATTCTGATAACCCATAATTGTTTTACAATTTGAAAAATGTTACGAAAGATCCTAATTGTGATATTGCTGAAACCAACAAATGGAAAACAGCCATACTGAAGGAAAATCACCAAACTGGAAAACAATATACCTACAATCAGACAGGGAAAACTCGTTAGCCAGATATAGGTTACAACATTGAAAAGTGCGCCACTAAAATCAGCCATGACGAGAGGGTGGATTAGTTTTCTAATTACTATAAATTAGATCAAAATGGGAAATACCATTTTATTCTTAACAGTACTGCACGCTGTTTGACGAAAAGACCAAATCGTCAGGATGAAAATATTAAATCATATAAATCCTTTTCTTTCTTGTACTTTTTTAAAGTAAAAGAAAATAAATTACAGGTTTGCAAAATATTATATACCTCGACGTTATCTATTTCTCAAAAGCCTATATATAATGTGCACAAAAAGAAGAGTCGAACTAATACTCCACAGCCAGATATGGGAGGACAAACTTCAAGCAACAGTATTCGTCAGGAAATTATTGAGGATGTCGAAATGCATATATCTTCATTTCCCACTGTAGAATTTCCTTTCCGTAGAATTTGCTAAAAAGTAGACAGTGCTCATAGCACGATTGAGAGAGCTCTCTCAAAAATCGAAACTTTTTCTCCTATTGGATTGGTCAGATGTTAAAAAAAAATGAATACCAAAAACCCTTTGAGAAGAATACAAATGGCTGAAGGAGACTTTAAAGACTTTGAAAATGAAAAAAAAAATTGAAATTCTCCTCAGTTCCCTTTCTTCAAGTAAAAATACTGAAATTCACACAAACACTGCATACGGTATCTTATTGGACTGAGTTTGGAGATTATAGTAAAGTAAATAGTGTAAATCGCCGTCACAATGAAAAATTACGGATAAAATGGACTTCCGGAAATGAAAGTTTTTTGGAACCAAAGGCTTTAAAATTGAACGTTCATTGCCTACTCCAAAAATTTATGATTTAAAAGAGATGCTGAAATACATGCCTCTTCAAGATCAACAATATTATAAAACTGTACTAAAAATAAAATAAAAAGCCACATATGATGCCTTACTTCATTCTCTTTCTTTTAATTTTTCCCGTTTTTATTTTCTTTATTTTGTATTATTATACTACTAAAAGTAAAATAAAAAAATACACTTCAAGTTCTAATTCATTCTTTCTTTTTTCGAAAATATGTTATTTGTACGATTTTACTCTTTATATTATTTTACTCTTTATATTATGTATATTATATTATTAAATAAATACCAACTTTATAGATTTATGTTTTACTTAGTTTTTTTCATTAATTCACCGTTTCTAAATCATTAAGTATAGTGTTAATATAAAAATTGAAAACCTTTTTCCTTAGGCAAAAACAATAATTTTTAAAGTTATAATATTTTGAATCTTTTTTAAAAAAAATTAGGTAAATGCAAAAATAATGTAGAATAAAATATTTATTTTTATTATTTGCTATCACTAAATAATGGAGAGTTAATCTATTTCAACGTTTGTTATACGCACGTAAGTGAAAAGGGTTCCATTTGATGTTAAACCTTATTCACTAACGTTTTGTCACGAAAATAAATGAGTAACGTTCCATCTGATTTTTAAGATATAAAAAAATAGTGTTAACTAAAAAAAATACAAGTCTTAAAAACTTTGACTTCATTTTTCTCAGCTTTTTACTTATGTCAGTTGGAACCTTCTTACTCTCAGTTGACGGTTTGTTATACGCAAGTTAGTGAAGAGGGTTCCATTTGCTGTTGAACCCTTATTCACTAACGTTTTGTCACGATAATAGATGAGTAGGGTTCCATCTGATTTTTAAGACATTAAAAAGACAGTGTTAACTATAAAAAATAGTTATTTTTTTAAATGTATATTAAAGATATATAACTTCTTGGGTTTTGTAGAAAATTTCATTAAAATATCGTCGTTCGTTACTAAAATACAAGTCTTAGAAACTTTGACTTCATTTTTCTCAGCTTTTTACTTTTGTCAGTTGGAACCCTCTTACTCTCAGGTGACGACATGGCAACGCGACGGTTAAATAAATTAACTCATTTGAATTTATTGTGTTATCCAGCCCTTTTGTGCATTAAAACGGACAATAAATAATTGGATATTCGATTTCTTGTCATGTTTTTTAATCTAGATTAACTAATTTGATGATAAAGGTACAAGCAAAACAATTACTCCACTGAACCGAATGCGGTACCTTGTATAGTTAATTTATTTATCAGCGAGTTCAATGCAATATGTAATTACTTCACCCCAGTTATCCGGTCCGAACAGTCAAAATTCATCATGCATTCAAAATCCATTGACGGATTATGGACTTAAATTAATGAATTTTGAAAAGCTGCGGATAAAATACGTACATTTCAAGATTAAACGTTTTAATACTAAAATGGATACGGCGTACTTGTTGGCACGTATTCAAATGTCAATAAAAATTTACCACGAGAAAAAATTCACATGAAATTCATTCTCTAGATCAGGGGTCGGCATTTTATTAAGTGAGAGAAAGAACAGGGAAAAATAACTAGAGAACCGCATTTATTTAATATGTATATAATATGGATTTTTAGGGAAAAAAAAGTTCGAGTTTTTTTTTTTTTTTTTTAATAATTAGAACGGTGTCTGTGCATCCATTTTAACAGCTTAACTATATCTGATAAATAGCTTACAAAAATACCCCCTTTATATACATTTAAACTTTTCAATAAATACATTACTTCGGAGTGCGCTTTTATCTTCAACACCTTCTCTAGGAAAGCGTATAGTGTAAGTAGAATCGAAGACAAGATCGTGATCATAATCAAAAGGGTGATACAGAATCAATAGACCTATTATGACTTACAATAGCAGATACTGTCAGAACGAAACATCTCATTATACAATAGAAATTAAAACATTGCGAACAATCAGTACGGAGAGATTTTTAGAACCTGAAACATTTATAATATAACATTGCGAGATGGACTAGGCTTAAAAGACGATCCTGGAGAGACCACGTTGAGACGATGGACCCAGCGAAAATTTCCAAGATCGTGATACACAAGACTCAGGGAGGTCATCGGCTACCAGGACCACTACCAACGAGCAGGAGAGAAAGTTTTACGTCTTCACATTACCAAAATTGTTATATGTAATAGGATTGGTTAACAGGTCGCAAAATCTACAAAGAGAAGAAAAAGAATTTCAAAGCCGGGTAGAAAAGATGCTAGTATGAATCTGAAATTTCAACATATATAATTCTTGGAAAGAAAGTCTACTTGGTAAACTGGGCGAAGTGAGTAAATATATTTCAAAATATTCTCCGAAGTAGTCTTACTTACCAACAGACCGTATGATTGTATGCCCGTGCATTTTCGCTGAATTTTTGAAAATCTCGAATCAGAAGGACAAGATTCCAGTAAACGGTATGTTACTCCAAATAATTTAAATTAATAATTAATAATAAATAATAAAAAAATTCATAATATCTACAGTTTCGATCGGTTAGAATTTTCCTCACGCGATGATAGAACCCGACTAGCGAGCAATTCCAAATAGAAAAATAATCTACAAAAATAAAATAAATGTACATTATATGTAAAAAATAGTGAACAACATAATAAGGAAGAAATGTAAGTCAGTTATGTAAAATTAAAAATGGATCGCTAAGATGGTTTGGACATATGGAAAGAACGGATATAGAAGAATTGGTAAAAAGTTGTATATTAACACTGCAAATGGAAAAAGATGAGGACGCTGAGGATGATAGCAGTAAGGACTATTCGAGATAGGGTGAGGAACACGGCTATCCACGAGATCTGCAAGGTGGAGGATGTCGTGAGATGGGGCAGACAACGCAGAAGATACTGGAATGCGCGCGTGCAGAGGATAAATCCCACCCGAATCTCACACGCTGTGGCGCATCAGATTCCTGCCGGCTGCCATCCCCCCGGAAGACCGCCGAAATGATGGAGAGATAGTTGGGAGTCAACCTCCCAAGAGAGGCCAGCCTTATTTCAGGAACAGACCAAAAGTCTATAAGGAGAAGAAGAAGAAGAAAAAGAAGAATGGAAAAAGAGGCCGAGAATAGCATGACCTGACCAAATGTATCAATTGCTAAAAGGCGGTTACATACGAAATCAAAGTCGACGTGCGTGCATGTTACGATTTATGAATAGAGAGGATGGTCGAGAGATTTTTCAGGATAGATTAATATGGCGGTCCAATCTCTCTGCCTACGCCTCCGGAGAAACGGTGTGATGGTTAGTTAGTTAGACATAAAAAAAGTACATATTTCATTTGCATTATTTATAACTTATCAAGGAACAAACTTGATATTTTGATACTGTGAATTTTAGTGATAAACCTGTAACATTTTGTATAACTGATTGCAATTAATAAAACGTATACATATGATTTATGAAATATAAAAACAGTGTTTAATGATGTGATACCGTTTCACGGATTATTTTTCTCATCAAAATTAATGCGGGTGAAAAATTATGTAAGCTCTCATATTATACGAAATTTCTATAGAGGATGATACCTCCACGTCAACACTAACAAGGTGGGTGGCGTTAAACCATTTTAATTATTTTTTTTATTATATATTCACAAAATAATAAACGAAACACAATAGAATAAATAAAAACATGATAATATATAGCAATCCTCAGAAATTATTTCATTTAATGTAAACCTTTTAGTCTTATACTCGATTCATCTATTAATTATTCAAATAGTCCATTGTTTTTCCCGAAACACTATGATACTTCAACATTATTACTGTTCAAATTTATAACTTAATATCACAATTTATTTTTATTCATTGAGAATGCGAGTGTCGCGACAGCTGTTTCGCATACCGATGCTGGCATCATCAGGTGATACAAAAAACTGAACTTCAATTTAGTTTTTTTTTGTTTTTTGTAACACCTGATGATGCCAGCATCGGTTGGCGGAACAGCTGTTGCGACACTCTCGATGAATAAAAATAAATTGTGGTGTTATGTTATAAATTTTAACAGTAATTAATTATTCAAATGGCTTTTGATAAGCTTTAGACACTATTGAATTCTATGATGACGAATATTTTATGAATTAAACAATATTTTTCTCGATATGTTTCGAAGGTTTTACACCTTCATCATCGGAAAAACGATATAAACTGCTTTTGAAATCATTTTCCTGATTATGAAGGTGTATAAGTTTGGAATCATGGCGAGAAAAATAAACTCAAAAGTGGAAAAACCGTAATTTAATTAATAGAAAAAAACCTTTTTTCAAATAGTTTTTTGCCTTAAACAATTTTTTCTAGAATTTTACTAGCGATAAAGTACTTTTTTGTAAGTTGCATTCATTTTATAATTATTTTTATAGACATGATCTCATCGTCACCCTATTTAGGAAAAAGGTTTGTATTTTTTACTTTGAATATAACTTAACACAGATACAAATGTGTAACCATGTAATTTAACATATCACATATGATTTATCATTTTATTTTCGTTGAAACGTTAATATGTTTTTAGTACCTGGAAGAGAAATTGATTAGCGCATCATATCAAATAAAATATTTAAGTAACATATGGAATAAAATAGAAAAACAAAATTCTTATGTTAATTTGATTCATTAATATATTTAGTTTCGTTTATTGCTTCTACGTTGGCCTTCAATTTGTGTTATGGATTCATATTTGAATAAATTTGATTTTAAATATGTTAAAAAATTATTCAATTCCCAATTTCGAAATTTTCCCTTCCCCTCCCCTCTAAATCCTAAAAAGCTTAAAATTTACTCTCACCGTTACGCATAACCCCACTTCAATTTTTAGTACCTAAGTGATGATTCTATTTTTATTGTTAATCGTTAAAATTTGTGCACAGAAGAAGGACCGAATAAAAACCAAAACATGTCTGCAATTTCATTCGAACTATGTTCACTTTTTATATTTGCATTTGGTACTCTATTAAATATAGATTCATCACACATTCGTCTAAGATTTCATTTCTATGCATTTATTCTTCTTCTCCGGCGCTACAACCCTTGGTGGGTCTTAGCCTCCTCCAAGAAACGTCTCCATCCAATCCTGTCTCTGGCCGCCACCTCCCAGTCTTGCTGCTCCAGGACCCGACAATCTGCCACGGCACCATCCACCCATCGCATTTATTCTACTTTCGTCTTTCTTATGCCAGTTCCATGGTTCACTTCCATACATAAAGGTCGGTAGCAGGAAAATCATTGTGCAATACGATAGAAGGATTTCAGATTATATAAATAGAATATAGGAAAAATATCATGGCTTGCTCTGGCCTTAAATATTTTTTCTCCGTTAAATTTTCACCCTTATTTCCGCGCGAATAAAGAAGTCGAGAAAGCGGGCAATATCGATAATATTCGACGCGATATTTGATAACGCCACTTGCCATTGTATTGGGAGGCGATTCGGCCTTTTTATTGAGCTCCCGGGCCGGCGGTTGGCCGCGCGGGCACTGCAGCGGCGCACTTACCTCGGCGTGTGTTCACTTATTCCCAGCGTACCTCTGGTTTAATGATGCGCATCATTAAATTTTATATGGGGACCGAGTCCCTGCAATTTCCCTGAATCAAGGGAAACATTAATCCCGTCATTTAGCGCTGCATGCACCAGGGCCGGGTAATTGAAGGATTACGTTCTGTAAAAACAATACGTTCAGCCTCATATTTGTGCACACCCCTTAAAAACCAATCTAACGAATGAATGAGTTATATCATGTATGCGTAACAAACATTTTATTATTAGTAGCTTGCATGTTGCATTGATCGAAAGTAATATGTATTCATGTTTCAATAAAAGTAATATGTATTATGAAAGTAATATGTATTCATATTTCCGTCATGAACAAACTGTATTAAATCCATACGTTCGTGGACTTAAAAGTAGTTCTAAATCCATTAAATTAAAAATGCTTTATTGATTATGAGAGCTATATTCGTACAACGGAATAAATTTAACTTAAATAAAAAAGGATTCTGATTTTGAAAATTTGGTTTAGTTCATGTGATGCTTCCGTAAATTTGGAGATATTTCGTGTATAAGTGAATTGTTTTGGTCAATTTGATGGTTGCCGCACTTTATGATAGGTATTTGTGACACAAAATACGTTTTCACTGTATTGATGTTAAACTTATACAAGTTTTTTCGTTTATAAAAATAATTTTGACAGGTGTAAAAATATTTTTTTCATTTGTTCAATTACAATTTGAATAAATTCTTCAATAATTGTTGTTTTAAGTGCCTTATTACAGTTAATAAAAAAACAGTGGATAACGTGGAATAAAAATTAAATAAACACAAATGTCCGGATCGTCCAGCTGACAACAAGTGCACCATCCAAAATAACATTATGTGTAAAATTATTTTTATTTGTTATTTTATTTTATAACATTGTACATTGTATTTTAGATAATTTGTTTTCGATTTATTGTGTAGACGTCGAACGATCGAAGTGTGCGCAGGAGATGCCTATTGGTGGCGATGAGGTTCGCAACCCATCACACCGCGTCTCTCGCGGGGGCGAAAAGGGAAGGATGGAATGCCGCATCGGTTAAAGTGTGGCGGTCCTTTCTTTCTGCCTACCCTTTTGGGGAGACGGCGTGATGGTTATTATAATATTGTACTACACATTACCAAACTAATCAAACTTTAAAGGTCGGCCATGTTAGAAGTCGGAAGAATCAACTTACGAGTATGACTCGCTGTATAAATGTGGAGCAAGCTCAAGAGGTTTGTCAGGGTATAGAAGTGTGGCGGTCCATTATCTCAGCCTACCATTCCGGTAAAACGACATGATGTTTTGTTGGATATTTTAATATCCGTAATATTTATTCAATCATTTCATTAAACACAAAAGATAATTCTAAATTAGTCTCGTTTCCTTTAACTTTTTTCATTCAAACAGCTATTCCATGAATTGTTTTTCGATCAATCATTTAGTTTTTGATAAACTTTCGAAACCTTTCAACGCCAGATTTTTAAGAAAATATGTTCGTTCGGTTCTATTTTTATTTTTAACCAGAATTCCGCATTCACCCAATTTTGCGTATTGGGAATCAAAGAAATAACGTTAAGATTTTTGTGAAGAATAAGTATTAATGTAGAACGAATTTATTTATTTACTAACGCGCATTTTAAATAGCAAATATTTCGACGCTCTCAATTTTTTATTTTTCTCAATTGACTTCTTATAAAGGTGTCGTTATAAAAGAATTTTACACTACCAAAGACTTCAAACACTTTTATGTGCTTTGAAGATTTTTTTAAAATTGGTTAATATGTTTAATTATAATATATTCAAAGGATAACATACAAGACTTCAAATAACATTTTAAACAGTCTCAAAGTGATATGGGCATATAATATTATATAAAGTACTTCTCTCAGTATTCCTGGTTTATTCTTTTTCTTCCGTATCCATCTCTCCACTACTGGATGTAGGCCTCTTCAAACGTATTCCATGTTTCCGGATTATTAAAATCCAGAATTAGTTTCCCTAAATAAATAATATATTATTATAGTCTTCCGAAGGGGTGGATAGAAAAAATTGACAATATGTATTAATAATAATAATAATAAATTTAATAATTACAGAGTGCAATTTTTATGAATTAATCATCTCAAGCTGTAACTAGTTAAAAAATAAACATATATAGTATGAGGGCTGCACCTTACGCAATTCATCAACCCTTCCTATCAGGAAAGGATAATTTTAAAAGGTGCGTCTTGGGTCTCAATCTCAACTCTGACAGCGTTTTGAACAGTCAATCTACCGCAATGTAGACTGTCTGGCATTCAGGTTTTCGTTGATGCAGAGTTCTGATATATAAGCCGATCATCACACTTTTCTTTCCTGACATACATTTTTCGATTCCTCAGTGATCGCGTAAATCACGCACGTCGATTTATTTGACTCCTAATGTGGCTTATATTTAATATTTGACTAGCTGCAATCCAGAAATATTCACGGAAATAAAGATCACTGTACTGTCTTTACTTTACAATAGTTATAATGATAATCTTTTAACTTTAAAAAAAGTTAAAGATTTCACAATTACTAATTAAAATTGTCACAAACAATTAAAATACAATTAAATGTTTTTTACACTACTCTCATACAACAATAATCAGAACAAAATTCAAAATAGTCCAATATTTCGAATTACTTTCGGAAAGAACCGTTTATCACTCTCCTGTATTCAAAATATTCTCATAATCTTTCTTGTCGACATCCGAGCCATAGGCCAAAGCCTATTTATATTATGATTGATTTGATTTATATTATGATTGATTTCGGTCCTCTTATATTTCTTATTATATTGTCTAAATACAATTAAGAATAATCATATTCCCCAATGTATAAATGTCTCAAGAATGATATTTAAATATTTTCGATAGCAAAGATCAGCGTTTTTTTTTTACGAAGGGTCCCAAATGATGGAGCATTATTCTTCATTACTGCTAAGTAGAACTTTTTACAACCGATGAATCACCGAGGAGTTAGAAGACTATCTAGAATTATGTAACACAAATTAAACAATTTGCAGGTAGGGGTGATAATTGTGATGTATGGTTTGAATATTAAGCTGGACTATCATCAAATATAACACACACAGACCTTTGATTTGTTCGACTCGCAGTAGATTAAAATTGTTTAATTGGAGTGGGAAAAACGAGTTATTTTAAGAATGAGTATACCGTGTATCATATACCAAAAAAAGGGAATTAGTTTTAATAGGAACATTTTATTAGCATTGTTAAAGAATAAGCAAGTGGAGATGGATATTGAAAGAAGGATAAAGTAAATTGGTGCACTTAAATTTGTCATCGCAAACAAAAGCCTATCCAAAAAATCTAAAATGGCAGTGCATAATGATGTTCTTTATATTTAATTGTATCTCAATAGAGACGAAGACGCAAACTGAATATGGATGATCAAGGAGTTTACAGGACTTATGACCTGTCATTGGTTGGGTTAAGCGCACGCTTTATGTAATTACAACATTCCCCATTCCACCTTTGTTATTATGATCATGCATGACAATTTTTTGGAAGATGTGTATATACTTCAAAATCCATACCTATATCACGTGTCAGTTTGAAATTGTCCATCTATATAGATTTGGTTGCACTTGTGAATCTATTCAAGATTAACTTATACAACTGACCCACTAACGCCATCTATGGAGAATGATTTTCAGCATTTAGCAAACTACCTTATTAACACAATGCGAAGGCTGTGGCCTATAAACGTATTGTTAGAAGTCGCCAGGAGTATTATTCCATTCTAATTCCCAAAGAGTTGACCAGAATAATTACAAATATTTTTGTGAATGTATACTTATACTTGTATACGAAATTCTGGATTTTCACCAAAGGGTGGTCAGTCTTCGTCTCTATTGAGATACAATTAAATTTGAATTGACCACCCTTTGGTGAAAATCCAGAATTAAATGGTCCAGAATTGAATCCTTTGGTGAAATTCCAGAACAAGTATAAGTATACATTCACAAAAATATGTTCTTTATATATTGAAATGAAACATGGAACTGGCAAAAGAAGGGTGAAAGTAGAATAAATGAAAATCTGTATTTGTTAGAGTGTCGAATGCAAATGTAAGAAGTGAATTCAATGCGAATGAAAGTGTTATGAGCAAAATAATGAATCAGGACAAATGGGAACAATGAATGGAAAAATAATGGTTAGGGAAGTATATGTTAACGATGTAAACGGAACTAAAAATAAAGAAAAGGTGGTACGATCAAATAAATCAAATATTGAATGTCGGCCACGTGACGAGGCATAACACGATGTATACATGTTGATGAAGCGAGAGAAGTATGTCAGAAAATATCAGGGTGAGGGTCCTTTTTTTCTACCTACCTCTTCAGAGACGGCGTAGCTAGTTAGTTAGTAAGTTAGACTTGGATATCATTTTTCACAATTCAATCACAAAAATAATGTAGAAAGGCCACTTAAATGATAGTTTTACTACTGAAAACAGTCATTCAGATACAATAAAACTATTCTTAGCCCTTTATAGGACAACTTTTTTTTTAATATATGCTTAATTCTTTTTTTAATGTATTTCTATATTCATTTTGATAAACAGAATTTTTTTAAGGTAAAAAAAATTGTGTTTTCGGAATATTGTTTTAATAATAAAAATATGGGTTTTAAGGGGGAAAATGTAATTTTATTTATTTAACTAACTAACTAACTAACTAACCATCACGCCGTCTCCCCGAAAGGGTAGGCAGAAAGAATGGACTGTCACACTTTTACTGATGCGGCACTCCATCCTTCTCTTTTCGCTCCGCGGGAGACGCGGTGTGATGGGTTGCGAACCTCATCGCCACCAATAGGCATCTTCCGCGCACACTTCGATCGTCCGACACCCACAAAATAAATCTAAAACAAATAATATAAAATACAATGATATAAAATAAAATAACAAAATAAAAATAATTTAACACAAAATGTTCTTTTTAGATGGTGCACATATTTATTTATTTATGTTACAAGAATAGTTACTACATTAATTTTTATATACGTTTCTCAAAATAATAACAGTTCGAAAAACAAGAACATAAAAACACTGTTGTTGAAAAACTGGCAACTGTCGTTTCGCTAAACGGACGTCGGCGCCGGTCAGATAACTGACCGGGACGCATTATTCGTCATCTACTCAATATGTGCGAATTTCAGGGCGGTTAAAACCCATAAGGGTGTTTATAACTTGAAAAATTATAGAAATATAGACCTTAATGTTGCCAGTCTCAAAACTATCCGTTTTTAGCTTATGACCTATAAAGGGTTAATAAATCGCAAATTAAAAATATTCTCTATAAAAACCGATACAACTTAATCATTATATAATATAATATTTAACTAACTAACTAACTAACCATCACGCCGTCTCCTCGAAGGGGTAGGCAGAAAGAATGGACTGCCACACCTTTCTTTCCTGACATATTTCTCTCGCTTCCTCAACATTCATACATCGTGTCATGCACGCGCGTCGATTTCTCTGACTCCTCACATGGCCGACATTCAATATTTGATTTATTTGATCGTGCCACGTTTTCCTCGGTCTTCCTCTATTTCTGGTACCATTTACATCATTAACATATAATTTTTTTACCATTCTTTCTTCATTCATTCTTTCTATATGTCCAAACCATCTTAATGATCCTTTCATTATTTTGTTCATGACACCATCATTCGCACCGCATTCACTTCTTATATTTTCATTCGACACTCTATCATACACAGAATATCCACACATTCGTCTAAGAGATCTCATTTCTACTGCATTTATTCTACTTTCATCCTTCCTTTGCCAGTTCCATGCTTCGCTTCCATACATAAGGGTCGGTAGAAGAACACCATTGTGCACTGCCATTCTAGCTTTTTTGGATAGGTTTTTGTTTGCGATGACAACTTTAAGTGCACCATTCACTTTGTTGCCTGCCCCAACCCTTCTTTCAATATCCCTCTCCACTCTCCCATCTCTTGTAAACATACTACCTAAATACACAAACTCAACTACTTGCTCCAAGTTTTCTTCATTCACGCTAATGTTGCAGACTGTCGTGGTTTCTTCCTTGTCAAAAATCATTACCTTGGACTTATTAACATTCATCATCAGATCATTTCGCATGCATACCTCATACATACAATTCACCAGGACTTGTAGTTCATGCTCGTTGTCAGCAAGTAGGACAGCGTCATCCGCATACAAGAGACAGCTTACTGACACTCCGCTCATTTTGGCACCTACATCCAACCCTTTCAGCTCTCTCATACAATTGTCCATATACAGATTAAATAACCACGGGGACATTACGCAACCTTGTTTGACACCTTTATTGATATCAAACCAGGCTGTAAGATCTCCATTTACTCTGACACTAGCAGTGCTTTCCGTGTATAGCGACTTAATGGCCGTGATCAGTTTTGTACTTATTCCATATAATAATATAATATTTAACTGTAATAAATCAAACACAATCCTTATGCATAGTTGTATAATATATCACTTTAGGGCGTACTCGACTTTTGAGTATTATATTCTGTAATAAGCGATCCACCATGAACCAAGTTCAGTTAATACGTGTAATAGGAATATTTGAATCCACTTAGTCCTGAAGAGGAAGGTTCCCGAGAGCAACAGATGTCCGGCGCCCCGAGCCGCCGCGGGCAGAGCGTCCGTTTGATCCGGGCTCATTGTTACTACCTCTTGTTACATTCCACGAACTGTCATCACACAATTACGCTCTAAGAATTATTAATGCCTTCAGCTTATTCGCTAATTCACGGACAGAGTAAAGCGCTCACTTACCGTACATTTTATTCTCTTTCCAGCGTGTTTTTATTTTCTGCTCGGTTGTATTTTTGGTAATTAAACCAAACCCGTCATGGACAGTGAAAAATATATCTTCATTGTTAAATATGAGTAGCTATATTCTTAGAAATTCGTGAAAACACGTATAATGTCGGAGGATTCCTTACCCTTGTTGTTTTTATCCTTCGAGTGCCTACTCCGATTTTCTCTTTTACGAAATTCTGTTATGCGGAAATTTGAACAAATAACATCGCTATTTTTTTAAATAAGGGGATATTCTATCTTTGTTTACTTTTACATCGTATTACAATTGTGGCGTACTTTTGAAAATATTGTTTGCCTATAACAAGATACAATTCATGATATAATTAAAAGAACATAAGAATATCTCAATAGTATGATAATATTTTTACATTCTTTCTTTTATTATTATTATTTATGTGCTACCGACGTTGGCAATCACGACTGTAAAGGCTTTTGTATTATGCCGCCCTTAACAACTGCTTCACGCTTCTTATTCCAGTTCAATCTTTTGATGTTGCGCAGCCAAGACGTTTGCCTTTAGACGAGACCACGTCGTCCCTCAATTTTGGCCATTAACAAAAGTTAAAGGATCTTTGTCTCCACGCAAGATGTGACCCAAATAGGAAATGTTACAAACCTTAATATGTTTATATAATTTTCTGTTGCAATGAGCTCTCCTCGGGACTTCTGAATTGCTGATCAAATCTATCCACGATATATACGAAGTATTCTTCTGTGTAGACATATTTCGAATGCCTCTAACCGGTTAATAGTATGCACCTTCAGAGTCCAGGTTTTCGAACTACACGACAGAACGGACTTAACACTCATATGATAATAATAATAAGAATAATATTCTAAGTTTTAAAGCGCCGTTTTTGTGATGTAATCACCTCAAGGCCGCATTAAGACGTGTTTTAAATCTAAATTTGAACACTGCATCTGATTTATATTCGTGATCAATTAGAAAGTATAATAGAACACAAAATGCTAGTTTTAAATTGGGTATGAAATGTGAAAAATATGGGTTTTCAGCTTAGATCTGAAGTTTGTCGGTTCATTTATGCATCTGAGATGTGAAGGAAGATTGTTCCAAGCTTATGGACCGAATATTTATACACTTCATACAATACATTATTTATCTATAAAGAAATTAATAATGTAAACGGAAAATAATAAGGTATATTTTGACGAACCCTAACAGGCGTTTCTTTTTGAGTTAAAGAATATGTGATAAATTACCACGAAATTTCCAATGAATTATATTTAGGCGTGTAAGGTTGTTTATCAATATTTCTCAAATTCAAGCAATAAGTATTTTTTTTGTGAAACTGTATTAGGATATTTCACAAACAGACATTAACCAACCACAGTGAAAATCAGACCTATTGAATAACCACAGTGAAAAGTTTGTTGAATAAAACACCACGGATAAAAAATATTTGTAATGGGCTATTTAGTGTTTTGATACAAATTATTTGATATTTTCATTTTTATCGGAAATGTTTGAAGGTCGTCCAGAACGAGGTAAATCTTCGACGGTCTCCCTACCGTCTGTAAATGCTTTGTACTAATCCTGTATAATATATTTATAAGCCTTTTTTATCATTCACAACAATTCCGCACACGAAAATCCGTTGGAAACGCTAGATTTGAGACACGCTTTTTTCATTGTAAAAATCGTGACGCACTATTGAGATGGATTGATTCAACCAGTCAGCTGTTAACCCAATGGTTGACAGATGGCATTCATTTTTAGCATAGTAATAATAATAATAATAATATGCTAACTTTTATAGCGCCGTTTTTGTGATGTACCATAATCACCTCAAGGGCGCATTAAGACGTGTTTTAAATCTAAAAATCAAAATTTTCGCGATCGGTTAAAAAGTATAGTGGAACAAAGTATAAATTTTAAATTGGGTATGAAATTTGAAAAATATGGGTTTTTAGTTAAGATCTGAAATCTGTCGGATCATTTATGCATCTGAGGTGTGAAGGGAGATTGTTCCAAGCTGATGGACTGGCTACCGCGAACGCTCGATCCCCGAAATTTGTACTGGGGCAACGCTAATAGGCAGATTAGTAGATCTTTGAGATGTTGTGATATATGCTGTTGATGATGTTATATGACAGTCCTACAAACTTATTAAAAATAATATATACCAAATTTATTCAGCGCAACAATTTAGATCACAATTTTCGGGTACTCTATTGTCATACAAACAAGCAAACAAACAAACCATCACACCATTTCTCCGCAGGGGTAGGCAAATAGAATGGACCGCCACACTACTCTATCCTGGCACACCTGGCGAGTCATACACGCACATTGATTTTTCGACTTTTAACCTTAAAAATTTAATTAATTTGGTCGTACTCCATTTACATCATTAAAGTATACTTTCTTAACCATTATTTCTCCATCCATGCGCTCCATATGTCCGAATCAACGCAGGGATCCTTTCATAATTTTGTTCATAATACCTTCTTCCGCTCTACATTCCTTTCTTATATCAGCATTTCAAATTCTGTCGTATATCGTTCTACCACACATACGTCTTAGGGACCTCATCTCTACCGCATTTATTCTGCTCTCATCCGTCTTCTGCCAGTTTCATGCGTCGCTTCCATACATTAGGGATGGAATCAGAACTCCATTGTGAACGGCCATTTTCGCTTTCGCTATATTGTCATGATGTTTGTATTCGGTATTTTTATGCAATTTATTTTTATTTTAATGCTGATACATGACATGTAATTTAAAAATCCCATTTTGGTTATATACTATGTATGGGGAGGGCGAATATTTAACAACATAAAACTTTATATTCAATTATCATTTTATGAAATAAATACAAGAACCAGGTGTTTCCTACACAAAGTTAACAAGTTTATCCAAAGTATGCACCGCTTTTAAAACTAATCTTCTCCGGAGTGGTAGCCACGCTGTCTGGAATAAAAGTTTTAAGTCATCGCAATATCAAATACTTTAGAAAAGAATACTTTAGAAATGCATTATTCTTTACAGTTACAAACATTCTGCTTGGTTGTATACTCGTATATATCTATATCAAGTTGTGTGGTTAGAAAAATAATTTTACTTTCAAAATTTAAATGGAATAATTTAAAATAGTTTAATATTAAAATGGGCAGATATAAATGAAATCAAACTTATAACAGTGTAGATGTAACTCCTGGATAAGGTTGAATTTTAATTAGTATATTTAAATATTTATTTTTAACATACGAGTATATCATATTTCGCTTACTTAACAATGCCAAATATTTGGATTACCTTAAGAATTACAAATTTTGAAAGGTGACAAGGATTTCTTTTTCCGGATAGATTTAACTAAACTATTAAGAAAGTTTAAAATAATTAACAACTTCTTGTTTATTTACAGGTTTCCTGACTGCCATAAGATCCATCGTTAATCACACAGGTAAGAATATTTAAATAATCTTCAGTTCACTTTGTAAGAAGCTTATAGTTAAGGCTAATTAATAATTCACATTCAATTTCATACAAAATTCTAGAAATGTGTTTATTCTAGAAAATTGTATTCTAGAAAAGTTTTTTTTTTCATTTAAATTCGGTAGCCTATTGCATACTCTTTATATTATATGACAATTTCATTACAAATTAAGATCGTGTATATCTTCTTCTTTCGGTGCCATGTCAGGTCCCCCCAAAGTTGGCGGTCACTGCAGCAGAGGCATCTCTACCCTGCGCCACTTGGAACAGGTTCTGAACTCTTGTTATTCCTGTCCACTCTTTGATGTTCCGCAGCCAGGACAGCTACCTTCTACGAACTCCCCGACGTCCCTCCACTTTACCCATTAATATCATTCGAAGGAGGTGGTATTTTTCTCTCCTTAGCACATGACCCAAATATGAGACCTTTCTAATTTTCACAATCAACAACAGCTCTCTATTGGCTCTAGCTCTTTGCAGTACGTCTGCATCACCGACCCTATCGGTCCACGGCTTACGGAGCTTTCTGCGGTATATCCACATCTCGAACGCTTCTAACCGGTTCATTACATTCACTTTCAGAGTCCCGGTTTCGCAGCCATATAGTAGAATAGACCATATATAACATTTAATCATCCTTTGTCGGAGTTTCAAGTTAAGATTATCGTTGCAAAAGAATGTTCTCATTTTATTAAATACAGCTCGTGCAACTTCAATTCTGCATTTTATTTCAATGTCCGGGTCAAGCGGTTTAGTGATAATGCTGTATTTGGTGTATATACAAATCAATATCTATTTAGATTTTAAACTTCTTCTTGTTTCTCTTCTATTGTACCTTGAATAACTTCACGGCTATTTTTACTTTGGATGAAGCGGATCTAAATAAGAAAATTGTACTGCAACTGAACCGTTCTCGAAGATTTTTCAACCAGGATTTTCTTCTTCTCCCAACGCTTCGTTTTCCTAAAATTTTACCTTGGATAAACAAACGCAGCACTTTATATATCTCGTATCTCATAAAGTACCCATATTATTCATGTTTCCTGCGCTTCATGGTCATAATAATTTCTCTTTCTTACTTCATTCGCTGCAGAACTTATTCTTTCGTGACTCTCTGTTCGTAATATGTTTAATATTTTACGTTATATCCATAATTCGAAGGCATCCAGCTATTAGGTAATAGTTTTTTTCAAGATTCATATTCAAGTTCCATTGAATGAGACGGTTAGTAGAAAATATCTAAATATTTTCTATAAGTCTCTGCCAACTTAAATATACACATATTGTTGAGACAAAATCATTTCGAAAGTATAGTTTTAAAAAAAAATATTTCCAAAGAAATTAAATTGCCGGGTCGTATTAAGGATTAAACCCAAACCCCCAAGATAGGAAAACGAGTATTTTGTATCCCTTAGACCAGTGATTCCCAAAGTGTGAGCCAAAAGTGTCGTCATAAGGGCGCCGCGAAATATTCAATTAAACAATTCGGCTAATTTGTTGGAATTTTATATTTAACGGACATAATTTACTTTTAAACCAACCTCACCACATTAAAGGGCACTTCAACTGCGTCTCAAACCCTTATTGAGTGCACGTGTAGCCGTTGCAACCATTACCATGGCGGTTGTCCAATCTCATTATGGATATTACGGAAACAGTTGAAATTAGATATTTTATGTTATCGTTTTTAATTTATGATGTTAAATGAGTAATTGCTTTTAAAAAAGGTTAGTTTTCCAGTTTCTCAAGAAGGTCAAATTTAAAAAAAAAATCTGATGCATTAAGGGAGCCGTAAACCGAAAACATTGGGACCTCTGCCTTAGATCATGGCGCAGACAAAAACATTCCTTCATAGTTGAGTTCATGAAATAAAATATAATATGATAAATATAGAAACACCACCATGAATGTAGCAGTTAACAGTCTCACTCCAGTAGTAGTAGACAGTTTATAAATTACAGGCCAGGAAAATCTCCGACAGCTCTCCGAACTTTAGTGTTACAAAAACGATAAGAGATTAATGATATTCTGGGATTTTTTCCTCGAAATAATTAATTATTTAAGAAGAATACTTAAATACTTAAAGTTACTTTATTTAAAGGAAAAGAAAATGTTTTGAGAAGAAAGTAATGCAGGAGTTAGTCGTTTACTTATCTTCTCTCTTTTCATTTTTGTACTTCAACGGGTGGATTATATTCCTCTATTAACCTAGCGAAATGGAACTCCCATTTAGCTCTTAACCAAGTTATATTGCTTTATCTATATAGAACATACGCCACAATTACTTGGTTCTATTCAATGCATTAATATGAAACCCCAATCTACGGTACAATTATAATATTTCGTTCCATCAAAGATCTTCATCTTCGTTGGTCGTCATTTCTGCCGAGGGCTCTCTGTCTTGCAACACCCAGAATAACTCCTCCACGCTCCTTAGTCTCTCCTTCTACTGTCTTTATTGCAATTTAGCCAGGTCGTTTGCCTTTCTTTCGATCTAAAATCTTGCCCTTTATTATGAGTCGGATTAGACCCACATAAAAAATTCCTTGCTGCAATAAGCTTTCGTAAGGGGACAAAATAGAATTACATTGATGTTGGCAAACTACTGGAGCAGGACATTGAACCCTGGAAACGAACAGTAGAAGATCCAACTCATAATAAACCCGGGCAGGATTATTACTAAATCGGTAGATTCGGATGTGGAGATGAAATGCAGAATCGAAATCTCTTCTTCTCAGTCGTAATCCTTTAATTGAGGGTCGTGTCCACCCTGTAAATTATTGACCATGGCACGCCATGCGCTCCTGTCACCCGCCAGTCTCCTGGCTGCAGCTAATGAGAGACCAGTCAGATCCCTGATTTGATCTGACCAGCGGCTCGGTCAGACCAGAATCGAAATAGCACGTAGTAAAAAAATTAACACAATATTCTATAACGATTAACAAAATTTTAACCATTTAGCCTGGAATAATCTTCCTGCAGACCTCAATTGCATTGAGAATCCGCTAGAGTTTAGACCGAGACTCAAAATGCACCTTTTCAAATTATTTTATTTAATGTAAATGTTGATCGACAGCATCTAGTACAGCCCTCGTACTTGATATGATAATTTTTAACTAGTTTGTGATGAGAGTTTGCTCTCGTTACCAGGAGCTGACACCATTAGAACAAAGCAAAACACCTAAGAACCACAGTAATAAAGACTCTCCGATCCGTTGCGGGAACGACACTCCGAGACATAATAAGAAATTCTGAAATAAGAAAGATCTGCAATGTGGAAGATGTCGTGCGATGGGGAAGACTGAGAAGACGCTACTGGAGAGATCATTTGGAAAGAGCATGCTCTGAAAGAGTGATCAGGATCAGAACAGGAAATCGACCTGCAGGAAGACAACCTTAAAGATAGCGAGACAGTTGGACATCTGCATCCCAAGAACAGGCTCCGAGAAATAATAGGACACAGTCCTAAATAAACCAGCAGAAGAAGTAATAAGAGTATTTTCTACAACGCCCTAAAGATGATTAGTTCGTAAAAACGGCAGTTTATTACAATAAATTATCAATTTATTTTTTCTTTAAATTGTCTACAAAAATAATTCAAGAGCCATTTTTAAAAGTGTCTGTATGCTAGCATCGTATATTTTAATGCATTTCCCTTTTTGCATTAGTATATAAAGTTGTAAAGTTACAACTTTTTTCGAAAGTGTATTTTTTTGTGCGGTTGTAAATTTTGGCGTGAAACGTTTTTGCGCGTGGTTGTAAAATTATTTATGGAGACGAAAATGTGAAGCACAAGTTATGATGTCATCAACATTCTACCCTGGCTGCCAATTTTTTTTTCATAAAATTTCTTGAATTATGACTCGCATCAGAGCACGTTATAACATGAAAACACTGCATGAATACATCGATGGAAAATCATCACATATTTGACAAAATAACTGTTGATCAAGATCCAATAAAAGATATTA